>JARHVA010003175.1:1622500-1742500 GCA_037957365.1 Torreya grandis
GACTAAGGATTACTAACAAACAAGGCCCTACAAGAATCCAATCTAACAAAGAGACTAAGATATTAGGAAATCAAATACATTTCATACTAAAAAAAAGTGATTGGATGGGTGCTATGGATGAAGAGGTAATGATGGGACATTGATGGGATCAACTACCTTCCATAGTAGCAAAGAGGTGATTTGATGGGTGCTAGGTATGAAATGGACCTAATAGGAAGTGATGGGAGCCAGATTAAAATATTTGACAAGGTAATATATGTTGATATGGCTTGGCCAATAGGATGAGATGGAAGATATGAAGGGATGGGTGACCACTCCATTTTGGCTCCAAGATAAAATGTGGTATATACATATGAGATGTATAGGAAGATAGGAGACTGATGGAGATGGATACAACTAGGGGAAGATAGGAGACTGATGGAGATGGATGCAACTAGGGGATTTGGGATAAGACAAGACATGATGGACTATTTTTTGACTTTTTAAAATTTTATTATTTTTAGGGTTTTTGAGATTTTTCAAATTTTAGGTATTTTTGGAATGTGTATATACACTATACAATTTGGGTTACCAGAAAGGGAATAACAAGCCTAGAAACTAAGATGACGATGGATAGAAAAATGGATGGGATGACAAAGGATGACGATGATGATGGTGATCAAGGACAAATTAATTAGGGTTAGCTAATGACTACATCATAAAGGAACTAGATGGTTAGTTGTCTATGTGTCCATTGAAGCTTATACTAAGATGGTTTTAAGATGGTTATCAAGACACCTTCTTATTCCTTATGAATTTCAAAATAAGAAGGAATAAATGGACATAATAGGATTGGGGATATGATTACAAACAATGGACAAGGTTGAGGAGATATGATAAGTATGGATGGAATGATAAGGGATATGAAATGGATGGATTTGCCACCAATTTTTGAGGAATAATGTGGATAATGGATTATTTTAACATGATGCTAGAAACTGATTTTCATCATGGTACCTGCCCAAGGCACCAGAAGATTAGTTTTCACCATTGGATGAATGATTGTTTTTGAGTTTTTATTGGTCATCTCGATTTATTAGATGATGGATGAGATGTAGGGAATGGAAATATAATGGATTGTTTAATCAAAACCTATTCTATTATTTAAGTTATATGCTTATATGTCGTAGTAACTTGTAGTGATTCTTTATGGTGACCACTCCAGATATCTAGACCAAGTGTCTTCGTTGTCCTTAGGAGAGATAATTTTGCCTAAGTTAGTGATGTGTGGTATGGATTTAATTAAGTATTGATGGGGGTTGTATGGATGTGAATAGGTGATAAGACCTCATGGTATTATTTATGGTTTCATGATAAGATGATGTGATGAGTGATGGAGGATTATGACTAGTAATCACATACATTATTGGAGGTATTAGACATTCTTCATTGATTGGTGCCAAGTGATAAAACAATATAGGAGATGCAAGATAGTTTAAATTTGTGTCTCATCCTTGGTTTGATTATTTTATGGATGATCAGCCATATGATTTTCAACATTTGATAGGATTTTATTTTGACTTGCCTTTAGTGCCTAATTTTGGGATTCACCAAGGGAGATCGATTGATTATTTTAGCTTTGATGGGTTCCTAGTGCCAATTTATGGGCTTCACTAGGGAGAGATTATTTTGTATTAGGTCAATGATTTGATTATTTTTAATTTTGTCTAATGGGATCAAATATTACTTGATCATGATTTATGACTTTTGAAATATTATCTAGGATCTTTGGATTTATGGTACATATTATATTGCTCAAAGAAGGGTCCAATGATGCATGTTCATGTTCATCCTTATGGAGGGAAGTGACTAAATGATCATTGACAAGGATAAAAGGTTTATGATGTATGAATATGATGGTGAGGTAGTGACACAATCAATGAGTGGTGATGGGGTAGCATAGTTTTAATAGGGGTTCCTAGGAGACCCAGTTTTGACATCAAAAAAATTATCCTTAAATTCAATAAAAGGATTAAGGATAGATTCAAAGAGAGGGACATATAAGGATTCATGTGATATGGTTGGATTTGGCTTGTGGGGAATGGATTCAACTTTTATAAATGATTTTTCAGATATGGGAGTGGTGTTTTGTCCTTAGCCTAGGGAGGGAAGGGCTTGATCATGATTGGGTAGGGGATATTAACATTCTTATTTTTGTTTACCTAGGGATTGAGAATATCTAGTTCATCATCAATTACTATATCACCATGGTCAATGAAGTCTAGAAAAAATCTTGAAAAGGTCGACATTGATTAATAGCATGCCCCTATGTTTAATGGTATAGACAATATTGGTTTGCACTATACCAAATGGGAATAGGCTTAGCAGGATCAAGATGTCAGATAGGTAGATAGACCATCATGTTAGCGGTGACAAGTTTTTTGGCAAGGGCTTCAAATGATATGGGAAGGGGATTATAAATATCAACTTCATGTTGTGACTTAGATGTGGAAGCATTGGACTTATGATCATATGGTTGTGGATATGACTAGGTGAATGGATTTGAGTGGCCAATATTGGATTACCTTTGCTAGTATGAGAATGGGGTGGATGGTATTTTATGACTACCATATGGAGGATTGGTATGTTTTAAATATTATCATTGAGATCAAAGGTCTAGTATTTGTGGTAAAGACCCCATTGAATTTTAATGGTGTTTTTAATATTCATATCTTGGCTAATGTGTGTTAATATTTATTTAATATTAATGAATATATTTTTAGTTGCATATAATTTGAAAAAGGGCCCATGGATAAGTCAAAGATTCATGGGGTAAAGACAAAATATGAATGGGACACATTTTATCATGAAGAGTCATCTTGAGTAATTTCAAGAGTCATTATGTGAAGAAAAAAGAGGGTATGTCACATTTTTCCATGAAGGGACACTTTGAGGAATACAAAAAGTCACCAAAATAAATACAAAAGAGGAAAGGACACATTTACTTATGAAGGGTCACCATGTGACTTTTCAAATACAAGGATATGAAGGGCCATGCATGTTTGGTGCCATTTTACATGAGGATTGAAGGGTCACTTAAAGGGTGAATGCCAAAGGTCATTTGGAAAGCTAGAAATAAAGTATTGAGAATCCATTTGTGATATGAAAGAGAGTGAATGGTTTGTATTTATTTTCAAAGAGATAAAATTAGGATATATTGTAGATTTATATCATTTGTTGAGTAAGGAACATTAAGAGATAGTTGTGTTTTATACACAAGAGGGGTGGGTGCTCACAAATCTTTGCAAGGGGTTGGTGCTCCTATGGGTTGGTGCTCACAAATAGTTTCTATGTCGGTGCTCAACAAAGGGGTTGGTGCTCCTACAAGTTGGTGTTTACAAACTTTGTAATTTGAGTTGGTGCTCATTCATATATTTAAGATTGTTCTATGTGTTTTTTTCCCACTTTGGGTTTGCACATAAAAATTTGGTCTCTCTCTCTCTCTCTCTCTCTCTCTCTCTCTCTCTCTCTCTCTCTCTCTCTCTCTCCTCTCTCTCTCTCTCTCTCTCTCTCTCTCTCTCTCTCTCTCTCTCTCTCTCTCTCTCTCTCTCTCTCTCTCTCTCTCTCTCTCTCTCTCTCTCATGTGGTGCATATTATTATTTTAGTTTTATTACATATCTTGAATGTTTGATTAAGTGGTTAAAGAAAAGAAATCAGATTATATAAAAGACATATAAAATATTGATTCACCCCCCCTCTTAGTATATTTCATTCTTAATAATTGGTGTTAGAGTAGGTTCCTTTTTAAAAAAATTTATAGCTTGAAGGTAGATCAGGGAAAACATGATAGGTGAAGATAGTGGAGTTAGTGATTCAAAAAGAAGAAGAGATTCTATTCATGGATATACATGAAGATGCCTCTGTAAGTAAAAGTATAGATGATCAATAAAAAGAATAGGATGAAGCCAAAGTGAATCTAGAAGGAGAACTCGTTTGTGCCTTAGAAGATTTAAAATCTCTTGAGAAGAAGAATCAAAGGTTAAAGCTCCAGATCAAGAAAAATGAAAAGAAGTCAAAGGAAAAAATTGAATATCTATAAGCACACTTTGTAGAAGCTAAGAAGAATGAAAAAGATCTTACAGAATTTTTGCAAAAAGTAATTAAAGAATGTGAAAGTTATGTTATTTAAATTGCTTCTTTAAAATCATATATTGAGAAAACAAATAAATCAATTAATGACAGATCATCCAATGATTCAAAAATTGAGAATAACACTAATATTTTGAATAAGCTATTAGAAAGTCAAAGATCAATGTTAGATAAGATAGGTATCAAATCTAAGAAAGGGAAAGGGGAGGCCATAGACAAGGTTAACATAGAAAAAATAAATATATGTTAAAGCTCTTACAAATGATAAAATAAAAATGGAAGAAGTAATATTAGTATGTAAAGGATATGTTCATATTGAGGGAATAGATTTTTAAGAAACATTTGCACCAGTGGGAAGGTTAGAGGCTGTTAAAATGTATCTTGCATATGCAGTGTTTAAAATTTTCAAAGTGTTTTAGATGGATATCAAATGTGCCTTCCTAAATGGGAGTCTAGAAGAAGAGGTCTAAACTGAGTAACCCAAGGGATTTATTCTCTCAAATATTAGCAGCCATGTATGCAGATTGTAGAAATTACTATATGGAATGAAATAAGCTCCCAAAACATGGTATGCAAGACTTGATAAGTACCTACAAGATCAAGGTTTCAATAGAGGATTTACTGATAATAATCTGTAAATCAAAATATAAGGTGAGCATCAATTGATTATTGTGGTATATGTTGATGATGTCATTTTTAGAGGAAATATTGAAAATATGAAAAAACAATTTTCTGACAATATGCAAAAATAATTTGAGATGTCTATGCTTGGAGAATTGTCATTTTTCTTAGGGTTGAAAATATTTTAGTTAGATAAATAAATTTTCATATCTCAAAGTAAATATGTCAAGGAAATGTTGAAGAAATTTGGTTTTGAGGATTTTGTACCAATTTTCACACCATTGAGTACAAGAAATAAGGTGAGCATGGATGAAGATTCACATGTTGGAAATCAATCTTTGCATAGATCTATGATTGGTAGTCTTTTATATATGATAACATTGAGGCCAGACATCATGCATGTAGTAGGTATGGTTGAAAGATATCAGTCAGCTCCAAAAGATAGTTATGTTCAGTTGGTGAAGAGAATATTCAAATATATCAAGGAGACATTAGATTATGGATTATAGTATCCCGCAAGCAAATATTTCACTTTAGTTCCTTATACAGATTCAGATTGAGTAGATTTTTTGGATGACATAAAGAATAAAAGTGGAGGAGCTTTCTTCCTCAGTGATAAATTAGTATCATGGCTAAGTAAGAATTACAATTTGGCACCACTTTCTACAACTGAAGTAAAATATATTACAGTGGTATTGTGTTCTACTCAAGTGCTTTAGATGAAGCAAACTTTGGAACGTATCAAGGTAAAATATGATGAACCTATTTCTATTTTTTATGACAACACAAGTGCTATTAATATTTTAGATAATCTAGTGATGCATTCAAGAAAAAAACATATTCCCATTAGATATCACTTCTTGAGAGAGAAAGTTGAAGATCAATAGGTTAAGATATATTATATTAGTAATACAGAGTAGATTTTAGATATTTTCATAAAGGAACTACCAAAAGAAACATTTGAATGTCTATGAGAGAAGTTGGGAGTAATTTCTTTTACTTCCTACCATTGAGGATCAACATCAGTTGAGAGGGAGCTAAGTGTTATCTCTAGGATAGGCCCTTTGCCATTGATGTCAAAGTGGGACAAGAATAAAAAAAGGTATAGGTACAGGTGTAAAAATAGGTACAAAGGACAAGTATAAGTTGTTATAGTAAGGGGGATTTACTGTATGTTTTTCAAATGGTAGTATGTGTAGGTTGGCATGTGCAGTGTAGGTTCTAGGATGTGGTAGTTTCAATTTGAGGTTACCATCAATGACAAAAGGGGAGATTGTTGGAAATATTGTCATTGATGTCAAAGGTCTAGTATTAGTGATAAATTCCCCATTCCATTTAATGGTGTTTTTAATATTTATATCTTTGCTAATGTGTTTTAATATTTATTTCATATTAACGAATATATTTTTGGTTGCATATAAGTCAAAAGAGGACCCATGGAGATGTCAAAGAGTCACAGGGTTAAGACAAAATAGGAATGGGATGCATTTTCTCATGAAGAGTCATCTTGAGGAATTCAAAGAGTCACCATGTGAAGACAAAAGAGGGTATGACACATTTTTCCATGGAGGGAGACTTTGAAGAATATGAAAAGTCACCAAGATAAAGACAAAAGGGGAAAAGATGCATTTACTTATGAAGGTTCACCATTTGACTTTTCAAATGCAAGGATATGAAGGGTCATTCTAGTTTGGTGCCATTTTCCATAAGGATTGAAGTGTCACAAAGGGTGAATGCCAAAGGTCATTTGGAAAGCTATAAATAAAGGCTTGAGAAGAGATTTGTGATATGCAAGAGAGTTAATGGTTTGTATTTATTTTCCAAGAGCTAAAAGAAGGAGATATTGTAGAGTTCTATTATTTGATGAGTAAGTAACATTGAGAGATAGTTTTGCTTTATAAACAAGAGGGGTTGGTGATATTATGGGTTGGTGCTCACAAATAGTTATTGTGTTGGTGTTCATAAAAGGGGTTGGTGATCCTATAATTTGGTGCTTATGAACTATGTAATTTGAGTTCGTGCTCATTCATATACTTGAGATTGTTCTTTGTGGTTTTTCCTAATTAGGGTTTCCAAGTAAAAATTTGGTCTCTCTCTCTCTCTCTCTCTCTCTCTCTCTCTCTCTCTCTCTCTCTCTCTCTCTCTCTCTCTCGTGTAGTGGATATTATTGTTTTAATTTTATTGCATATCTTGAATGTGTGATTAAGTGGTTAAAGAAAGGAAATAAAATTACATAAAAGATATATAATAGACTAACTCACTCCCTCCCCCTAATATTAGTATATTTCATGTTTAACATGGTATGGGATCCACGGGATGGGGCTTGTATAGGACGTGTAATGATAGAAATGGGATTAATACCATAAATAATTGATACACCCATCATAATCAAATTCAATATAATCTCATCCTTATGGGCAACTATATATTGGTCAATGAAGTCAGGGTCTAGTTCTATGGTGATGGTTGATAGATGATGTATGTAGGATAAGGATTAGATAAGGTTCTTAAACAAAATAGACCAAAATGACTGATTGAGTATGATAGGTAATGATGAAGATGAGATAGACTAATGGATTAATGAATATGATTCAAACTATCAAGAGGATCATATGATGGGTGCTAGTTATGAATAAGGCAAGATGATTGGACAAGAGATGATTGATAGTTGATGGGTTTGCTCTATTGAGACTGACAAAGTAACAATATGCTAACCAAATATTGATTATGATATGATATTTGACCAAGGTGATTAGGATGATAGGATGGTGATAAGATAATAGGATGATAGGATTAGTTCAAGACCTTAGACTAATTTTGCTTAAGATGAATTTTAGGTGATTATGTGAGAAAGTTGGTTAAGGTAATGGAAGAAAGATAAGTGTGATGATAAAATGAAAAAGGGGTAAGTAAATGTGGATGGTTTAGACCTATATGTGACCTAGAAGACAATTAGCATAACATGGTGTCATGACTAGATGGGTGATGAAGTCAAGGTCAAGACAAGTGATTGGGTATGGATTTAAGATAACAAATAGATAAGATGTTGATGATGAGGTATGACTGGGATGTAGTTAGGGTATGACTAATGGCATATGGGTATAGTTATAATATGTAATTAAAAGGATGCAAAATAGAGTGAATTATGTATAAGAAGGTAAAGACAAGGATATACAAGGTGATGGTGTAATGAGACAAGATGGTATGTGGATGATTAGGACTATGGATGATGTGGACTTAGGATAGAATGTGGATAGTGAGACAAGATGGGATTAGGATAGGTAATTGTTTATGATCAAATATGTAAGGGGGTGATGTGAATAAAATGATATGGAAATGATTAAGACTATGATGTGAGTGATGGATAAGGCAAGTTCAAAGTGAGGTCTGATTGATTATGGATGAGGTAGTCTTAGGATATGTAGGTGATAAGGGTATGACCAATGATGGGTGGATATATTTTGAGTAGGAGAGGATTATGATAAGGTGGTGGTGATGATAGTATAAAAGATACAATATGTATGAGGGGATGATAGGATGTATAAGATTTGATGTGGATTATGGGAATGTGGTTAATGATAAGGGGATATGACTTGGATTAGGATGGGATAAAGACAAGATGGATGTGTTAAATAATAAATTATATACAAGGGGATGGGTTTTGGGATATAAAATATGATTATTAAGATTAAGAATGATGATTAATGATAGATGGAGATGGGTAGACTAAGATGCAATAAAGACAATATGGTGGATGGGATAGATAATAGGTACAAGATAGATGATGATAATGATAATAATAATTAGGATAGTTAATTGGATGGGGGAGATGAATAATAATGGAAAATACAAAAGGATAATATGTACAATGGGATGATAATAATTATATACAAGGATATACAAGATAACATTTATGATGGGATGATGACTAAGATGTTGATAAGGATATGTAAAAACGGGAGGATGGGATAGAGATGTACAAGGTGATAGAATGATGATGATAGAATATACAAGGTGATATTTAAAAAGGATGTAGATAGGATTAGATAGGTAACATGTTAACTTAGCACACAAACAACACATGTCTAACACAATACACACCCAAGAAAGCAAACCACAACCTATGATTAGTAAATTGATGTGTGTGTAACCTGATGTTGGTACCATCTAAAGGCCACACAAGTGAGGTTGTAGGATGGTGATCCATTATGAAATTGATCAAACCCTCTTGACCTTGCTTGCACTTGATGGTCACTTGGGTGCTGTTACTGATGCCAATAGTGGAACACCTATTATGGCTGAAGGGTTTTATGTTAGGATTAATAGGTTCTCTAAGGGCATATCCTATATACAAGATGGTACATTGGCACCAAATTTGATATAGGGTGTTGTTTGATGCATATTTTAGAGAGTTAAATCTTTTATGGATGACCTATATGGGGTTAATTTCTTAGATTAATGACAACTATCCATGATTTTTATACTCTATCAAAACATAGTGTCTGGTTAGTGTATGATGATGAAATCCACAACACTAACCCCTATATACTAAGCCCATTCATGGGTTTCAATTACACATCATGTGTTATCTTAAAGGGAGTTTGACAAATAGGAAAACACACAATATGATTAATTAACTAATTAATTAGCTATGTGTGATGGGCATGATATGACAAAGTTATATATAAATCAAAAAACACATGCAAAAAAGTATTTGAAAAGAATGATTAAGAATATATATATATATATATATATATATATATATATATATATATATATATATATATATATATATATGTATGTATACATACATACGTACATATATATATATATATATATATATATATATATATATATATATATATATATATATGTACGTATGTATGTATACATATATATATATATGTGTATACATACATACGTACATATATATATATATATATATATATACATACATACATGTATATATACATACATACATACATACATACATACATACATATATATATATATATATATATATATATATATATATATATATATATATAAGATGATTAAAAATGAGGTGTACAAGGAAAAAAAGATTCAAAAATGATTCATAAAATGACTCTAAGAGTGCCAAATAGATCTTTGACCAGCATCTTGCAAATACATGGGTTAGTAGTCTTATTATGGCACTCAAGAGTAGTAACGTGCAAAATAAGGATTAATAGTTTTGATAAGTTTGTCTTTGATGGTTGTATTACCTGCAGGTTAGAAAAAAGATTACCCATATAAATTATTATGACTTTTTATGATTGTTTTGATAAAACTTATGTTTATAAAACTACAAAACTAGTCTTTAAATTTTAAAACTATTATTAATTATGTATATACAAGACTATGGTTAATTATGAATATTATATGTTTATTTCATTTTATTTTTATTTTTATTTTTAACACTTACGATGATGATAAAATGATATTTTAATTTAACATTAACAAAATTATTTTTTAGCTATTATTTTTATGATACAAACCTTTTTCTTTTTCTCTCTCTTTTTTTCCCTTTTTCACTATTTTTTTAAATTGATTTATTTATTATTAATAAATTATGGTTAACAATAAGAAAAATAATCAGTCACATTATTTTCTAACAAATAAAATGCCAGAGGGTAATATTAATATATGAGATTAGTAATGGAGTAAAATCATTTTCTGTATAACACAAAATAAACTTATCATTGGTTAAGCCAAAATGTAACAAGCACAAAAGTGAATAAAAAAAGGCTCTAGATTTAAAAACGTGTCTCAAAAAATATAAATGCACAATGAATGACTTAACAACCTAACCAATTTGTCAAATATTCATGATTTATAGGTGTTGTATTATTAACTGCCAACATTTTTGATGGATTTGCAACTTGATATTAGAGCCTAACATTTTTAGACGTTTCCCAAAGAACTTAATATTCTTTGGATAATTACTAGCCATTGATCTTCCCTCCCTTTCTCTATTTAACCATCCTCTCCCTCCACCCTCAAATGATGAAGAAGAATGATAGGGAAACCATGACAAAATAATTCTAGAAATCCTACTACATATCTATAATCAAGTCATCAAGCATCCATCAATAACCCAAAATAAAGCTATCACTTTGTCAATCTAAGTCTAAATTATCTACTTGAAAATATTTGAAGGAGCTGACATAAGGCAAGGGAATTTTGTAAGCTTATTGTCATTCCAATTTGCTTTATAAATCCTTCCTATTGAGTTGTTTGTATTTTGAGATGGAATTTGCATTATTGAATTCATACAGAACTCAAAATCCTAATACATTTTGGAGACCATGGTGGGTACCAAAATGTGCACCAATTTGTGATTTCTTCAAAATATTAAGAAATAACAATACACACCCAAAATCACTAACAACAATAGGAAAGGATAGAGAAAGTAAATCAAAACCAGTAGAGCATTCTTATCATCATTTTTACCTTCTCATAGGTCCATTCTAGGATTAAAACATATGTGACTGAGCTTGAAGGGATTGATTATTGGATTGATTGACGATGATTGACAATGGCTTCCAAAAGATTATGGATATGGAGAAAGGTTTTGTGAGTGATAATGGCTTCTTTAGGATTCACTTGTGCATTCATTCATTCATTATTATTGAACATGGAAAAGTGGTTTGGTTTTATATGTATATGGGGGGAAGATCTATGGTTCATATTTAAATTTGGTCCATCAAGATCTATGGTTGAATAATTTCCATGGAAATCTCTAGGTTTTATGGGTTTATGGAAGGCTAGTGTAGGGTTGTAGGTGGTTAGGTGGGGTTATCATAATTTTAAATTCCCATATAATGGATAATTAGGATTAAATTAGGATAATACAATATTTAAGATGAATTAATGATAAAATATTATTAGATTAAGGATAGTGAAATGGATAATAACACAGGGAAGAGAATATTAGATAAATGGACTAGGATTAGTAATAATTAATAGGATAAAATGGATTAATCAAAATTAGTGTTGACTAACAGGAATATTAGTCAACTATAATGAAGTGACCGATTTTAGGTGCATATAATGATTCTCATGATTTCATGTTTCTTTACTAAAACTTGTAATATGTTTCTAATTAATTAAATTAAATGGGTTAAATTAATCTATGATAAAACTAATGATGTTATTAATAATGATAACTTATTATCTCTCTTTAGTAGCACATATTTTAATAATATTGAATCTAAAATACCTTTGATTACTACTCAAAAGGAAAGGTCATGTCCAACACATTACATTCCTCCTCCCTCTATAAATCATGGTAATGAATAGTACCATCCCTACACTATTATATATATAATGATTATATTATGTAATGATGTTCACATTATTATAATATGCAGAGTTAGGAAGTATACTTTTGTTAAATTTTACTTTAATATTTGATCTAAAATGTCAAGTATTTGTGATTAGAAAGCTAAATCTTCCTAACCCATTTAAAATTAGAAATCCTAATGTGTCAATGCATGATAAGTCTCAATCCTTAAATAAATCTATTTAGAGTTTCATCATTCTTGCATACCAGATTCTTACTATGATGCATTACATAAATATGCTACAAAAACAAGTCTAAACTTTATCTCTAAAGGTTAATTCACTTGAAGTTAATCTTGTACATGTCTTAGTGCTCACATGTGCTAAAAAATATTTTTGTTATAACATATTGTGTTTGAGAGAGTGAATTGTGATAAAAAATCACATAGATAAATTTGGTTGAGACATCTTAAGGATATAAGAGAGAATATATAAGATAGAGAGAAGTTTAAAGATTTGTGCGATTCATGATAAGGAATAACTCTTTGTTATAAGGAGCTTAATATGCTTATATATGTAAGCCATTATTATGAAATCAATGATGAAATAATAGTGTGTAACACTCTAACCAAAATATTATTTGGTTTTAAAATAATTTAATATTTGAGTGTGATGGAAAAATTTTAGGGGTAATTTGTACTATACTAGCCCTTATGGACGAGAAAAAACTATTCATGGCTAGGATCTTATGTTTGGATATCACTGTTATATATTTGATCAAATCCATGTAATCTACATCAATTAAAGAATTAAATATAATGTTTTTTACTCCATATTCTATGATTTCTTCTAGTGACATTGATATCACTCTCCTACATGGCATATGTAATCTCCTTGGATATCTATGAAACATAACCAACACCAACCTATAGTTTCAAATCCATAGTTTGCATGTTTTTATAATTTCACTAGAATATAGTGTAATGTAGTAACTAAAGGTGTATTAAATATTTGGTCAGTGGAATTATGTGGTCAAACTAATAATTGAAAATAAATTGTAACTTTTTAATAGTGATAAGTCAGTTCAGTTTTTTTTTTTGGGTCAAATAGTCTACGTTCTTATTTGTTATAAAGTGATTTTAGGTCAAATTTTTTAATGTATAAGTGCATCAATTTTTATATGTATTTACTAGATGTTCTTAAGCTATTTTTTAAATAAAAATCTAGGCTTTTTTTATTTATTAGTTTGATTGTTAATTATATTTTTTAGCAATATTTTAAATTTATCTTTTAGTAGTTTAATAGTGTAGAAATATTATATTATGTCTAAAGTGTTTATATTAAATGGAGTCTTTTTTTATTGTCTTGATAAATCATGTTAGTACATCTTAGTGCATTGCAAGAGTAAAAATGATAAATCAATCCTTGTACAGAGACATTATAATGTGAATCTGACATCCAAAGGATGTTTCAATATTGTAGGGGTTTGATTATTAATAAAGATGCAAATTAGTTTCATGTAATAATTTACTAAGTAGATTCCCAATGAAGGTTAGAGGTTGGATGAAATTTTTTTACCTAGAGTTAGTCACTAAATCAAATGTTGCATTATGCAATAGTAGTATATCGAATGTTTGTGCCAAATTAACAAAAGCGAAGGGAAATATATAATAGTAGTAGATATTTCCTAAGTTATTCATGATCAAGTGGTAGTGATTAATGATAGAGCATATGAAATAAGACAATGAGGAATTTCTTCTAATAATATTTTATTTCTTTAGTTGATAGATGGTGTATAAAAATAAATTAATGTAATATATAATATCCATTTCTGAAATGATAATGTAGAGATATAAACCAAAAAACTATACTAGATGTGTCGATGATAATTTGACTAGCTTGGTTGATGTGTTTGAATGAGTTGGTTGGTGTGTCTAAATTAATGAAGTATGTATTCATATGAATAGGTTAATGGTACTCTATTTATGACTGGTGAGGTTTTCATAATCATGTGAGTGTAAATACCATGAATAAGTTCATGGGTTCCTCTTCATGTGTTTTAGTCATCAAGTAATGTTTTTAATGTAGAGATAACCATAAACATCTACTCTCTATTAGTTCCTCCTATCTAGATCTTAACCAAAATCTTCTCTTTTACTTGAAAATTATTTTCGTTTGGACTATGGACCATAGGTATATCTACACCCTTGTTTCTTCATAACCCTAATTATACATTAAAAATTTAGTAACACATCCACACACTATTTATAGTCTCTTTTGGTCGTAGCAAACCTGCATGTACTCAATTGGAAAATATATTCACTTAGGAGTTTATTATACACACCAATGGCTCATGACAAGAATAATCCTCCTTAAAGCCCTCCAAACACCTAAACCTTCAATTCCTAAATCATCCATCAATTTTTACAATATAATAAAACCATTTTTAGACACCCTTTATCATATTTTAATGTCTTGTAAATTTTCAAGTCACCATTCATAGTGTAAGTACCTTTTCTCTTTTTAACTTCTTTCCAATTAGGTATTTATATGCCTAATACACTCCCAAAGTGATGTAAATAGTATTAGTTTGTATGGTACTAGTCAAAAAATCCCAAAATCTTATAGAACACATCAAATAGAGTCACATTACAAAGTTATATGAAATTCTAAGTGTAGAATCATTATTATTCCATTTTCTATTTCAAAACCCTAAGTATTGTCTTATAAATATTGTGTTAGGCTAATATATATGAAATTTTTGACTTTTACATACTTCACTCAATCACCATATATCTTCAAAATGAAAATATGTATGACTCTCAGTTACAAAACCTGACTATGTTAATGGAATGATGGGTTACGATAAGACTCTTTCCTTATTTAATCAATTAATGATCTATTGGGGTATGTATCACCTTAATATAACATTTAAAATAGATTTTATCCTTCATCAAACTCTTAAAGCTTTAAACATGAATTTATACAAAATTCTATCCTCATTTTCCTCACCCGTGGCAACAGGTTTACGGATTAACATTGAGATATAAACCTAATTCATGCATTAAAAATGTTCATAAACCTTATTAAATAATTCACTATCCTCTCCACACTTCCAAATTTTTAAATATCTCAGAATAAAACCTTTATTGTATTTCTTTCTTGACTATGCAAACAGGGTTCCTCTCAAGACTACGTATGAAAATTTTATTTATCTCATATCCCTTTGATGGATACCTAAACATAAAATTGGATTTTATTAATAAATAGTAAACTCCTCACTATTTTTAATATCTCACCATAAGTTAAGAACCCATAAACCAACTTCCTCAATATCCACTAATTGATTATTCTTGACCATAACACATAATTTTTCTTAATTGATTTTATTGTAAGTTATAATTTTGATATATATCAAGATAATTATTGAAACATAAAATAATAATTAATAATTAAAAAATAAATAAAATTATATTAATATTAATCTCTTGCATGTAACAATTATTCTTCTAAATAACTCTTAATTCCATTCACAAGCCTATATACAAACTATATGCAGAATTTCTCTTTAGCAAGTAGACTTCCTTCATATATTCATCTTTTATTGGATCTCTATACATATATACTTATATTATATCCTCTAAAATAATCATAATATCACTTCCAATATATTAATTATATTAAAATCATCATTATATTCATAAACATGCAACAACTTCCTTCTTCCATGCCAAATCCACGGTTGGAGGGCATTTATAAATGCTGAGTTCTTGCCTACATTTTATTTATTAATGTATTGCACATTAATAACACCATAATAATATTTATATGACCAATTAGGACACCTTAAAAACATCATTATTCATTTATATTTAATGAAAACCCTTGAACCCTTTTAAAGTATTAACACAAGATTAAAATATCAATTTTTCTCATTTTGGCAAAAAATGCCAAAGAGCATTAAACACACAACAAAATGACTTTATAGGATTATTCAAAACATTATATTTGGTATTTAATCATCTATAAAAACCTCAAAGACTAGTTAATCCTCATCTCTAACCATTCCTCTTCTATTTTTGGTCTTGTATATTGATGCTCCTACATCATACTGGGAAAATTTAAGCTCCAAATCAAATGCGTTTTTCCCATCTTATTTATTATTTATTTACAATAATTTTGTTGATATTTTAATATCCATTTGTTTTTCCTCTCATCTGTACTTTGTCTTCTTAGTTGCATTTTGTATTATTGTTTTCTTTCCTTGCTTTATCTCTTGACTAGCTCCTCATATAGTTCAATGGTGTATAGAAACATTTATATCCCTTTATCATCTTCATATTTTGACCATTATATTTTTGACTCATCCTCATTATATTATATCTCTTTTTCATATTATTCTTCAACCATATACTTTTTAAATGCATTTTTTATTTGTGCTTCATGGTTCCTTCCTTTCAAACATATCTTAGTCTTTTCATGTACTCCTTGTTGTCTTATATTCTTGGTAATATTTTTTGCCTTGTATTCCTTCTCTAATGTATCTTATTGTTCTTTGATTAATTTCATATATATAATTACACTTTATTTCACCTTTTCATAACTATATGTTGATTTGTGGATACGAGTCTTTACATGGACTCTTTGATCAACTTGATACATCATTCTCTTCTTTGAGTTAGGATCAAATATACTTAATGCTTTTCATGAAATTATTCCACTATACTCCTTATTCCTATGTTCAATCTCAATAGAAACACTATAATTCAAATAACTCAATTTTATACCTTATTCTTGTTTATTCTCTTACTCATCTTATTGTGGTTTATTTTTTTAAAGTTATTCACTTATTGACATATTAATTAGATTGGTTTTTGGGCTAGAGTTAGCCTCTCTTTTCTCTCTCAATAAAAACCTAATATTATTCTCACCTTTAATCACCTTTTTACTAGTATATGCCTCCTCCAAACATGCATTTTTCATAAAAATACCCTCTTGACTATTTTTTATATTCTTTGCTCAATCATGAGCTCTTTTACTTCCTATATTCTTAGATCTTATTTTTATATTGTTATGCAACTCTTCATCATCTCGTATGCTCCTCCGTGATTCCATTTCCCATATAATTAATTTTTTGTCACATACACTTACTTTTTTAAAACAATTTATTAAACATAATCATGCCTCCTTTCTTCTATTGCTTACCTGTAATAACTTGCACCTATTGTGCATTCATATCCTACTCTTTACCTCTATAATATTTCCTATCTATGGCCGAAAAATATGTTAATTCCTATAAATCCTCATATCTACATGCTATCAATATCTTTATTTCATATTTATTCTCCTCATTTAATTTCCAAAACATTGGTACTAACCTCAAATGCTATTTGATAGCCTAATGTTGACCTATATCATCTAAGGACAACAAAAAATAACTATTCACCTCTTCTTCATTCTCCACCTTAGTTGTAACTTTAATTTACTCTTAAAATGATTTATTATCTTCAGATTTTAGGTCCACTTCATCATCTTTTCTTGGCTGTAAACTTGCACCATTAACCTCTTGAATGTTTATCACATTTTATTTATGAGTTTTGCTTGCTTCTGTAAATACCTCACAGTCCTTCTTAATTTCTACCATGCTTTCTTCTTTCTTCAAATTCATCTTGATACTTAAAACCATTTTACGATACCACCCATCAATATTTATCTTCATAAAAATCTTATCCATGATGGTTTGTTCATTTCCACCTTCTTCATTACTTTGTACTTCATTCTTTTCTCTATGGTCTTCACATGAGACCAAATCATCACCTTTGTCATCATTGATTAAAGACTTCTAATTTATTGATTTTTTGTGAGACCATATATCTATTTTTATGAAAAAAGTATCCCTTTCTTTCATATTCTTCTTTAATCTAGATTGCAATGTGATAGCTTAATCCTTCCTCTACCTTTGTTTTAAGTGCTCACATAGATCTATATTAGCCTCTTGCATCTTATGTACCCATGTCTTATTATCTTCTTCATTATTTTAATTCATTGTTTTTTCCATGGCATACTTGTGGTCTTTATTTACCTTAGGTGTTGATATTGACACTCTTTCATCCTATAACTCATCTGTTACACGTAGATACATATACTCAAAAATACCATTAGAAATAAATAATCTATGCATTGTAGACTCATAAAGTGATCATTGCCTTATTAATTGACATCCTTATTTGGTTTGTCCCATCATTAGCCATTTTTTATCTTCACAACTCTCTTTATTTTTCATGAATTTATTCATTTATCTCTCTAATTATTTTCAAAGCAACATTTTATTTTTCTTCATTATTTTTCTTGGAAACTCTCCTTTGCTTCTCTAAGAGTAGACTAATAGTTATTAGAGGTAAAATCACTAAGAGGGTGGGGGATTCAATCAGTGATGATAAATAATAAAATTTAATTTCCAAATCTTAAACATTTATAATATATCAACTTGATCAAGAAACATAAACATGAAAGCACATACATCTAAAGCATACATAAGAACATATATCACATGAACACATCATATATGTGGGAAAAACTCTTGGGGGATAAAACCAAATAAAAAATAAAATATGGAGTAAATTACTATAAAAAATAATCCAAAATTTATACTAGCACCAACTAATCAAGGAGCACCCACCCCTTAATTTAGTCAAGCATCCATTTGACCTTTAGCTATCTCAAACCAGCAAGGAGGCTACAATGCCCTAGGAAACCAAGCACCTACTTAGATACATATAATATTATTTACACCTATTAAATCATTTCAAACACATCTAATTATTTAATCTTATTTATTTCACTCTTCACCACTTAATCTCTCTCAAACAACCTTTAGGGCTTACTCACTAAACTAGCCTCTTCTGAGCTTATTGGATCCAATGACCTATGTGTCCATATCCATCCCCTCTATTAGATAATCATGATTTAAATTTTTCATGCTATGATGGTCCTAACTTACCTGTACCTTATCTTTCAAAGGTTATCTTCTTTTCTTGAACCCGCACACACACAACTAGCATAATTAGTCCAATTAGACCTTGTACTTATGTCACTCTCTTCCTTTAACTCATTTTGGTTAGCCTAAATACCTTACATATTTGTTCTAAATTTAATATATATCCATACACATGTTAAATGTGAGAACCAAAATATTCATATTTTTATCATTACCTCATTATCCTTAGACCACCATTTAGTCTTGATGAGACCTAAACCAATTACGCTGTCATACTCACACTTTACATGTGATACTACATGAACCACATTCATCCTTTACCAATTATTTGAACACATAAAATATTTCCAATATGACCTTAATTACACCCATATTGGTAATTTATATCTATAACACCAAATCACACTTTCAACCTACCAATTAAGTCTCTTTGCTCTTTAGGTCTTCATACATAAAAAACATACTCTCAAACTTTTAAATAAACTACTCAAATATTTCACATAATGATATGATTAGATCATATGGGTTAATATTTTAGTATATTTTAAACACATTTATCTGCTTTAGACACTTCAACATAGGTTTTAATCACTTAAACCAACTCTCAAAAAATGATCACTCAGACTAGTCACACACAGTCAAAATAAAGAAAAGTTATTTTTACTCTCCATATTTGATCAAAGGAAAAATATGTCAAAAAATTAATTATCATAAGAATTAGAGACTTATATAAAATATAAATACTCATTTTATTCTTAAATTATATTTAAAACACCGTCAACTTACATCTATAAGATGGGCACTCAATTTGCTAGTGCATTCAACAAACACGGTTAACTTCTAAGCATTTGTTCATATTTAATGTGGATTGTT
This sequence comes from Torreya grandis, assembly GCA_037957365.1. Classification (NCBI taxonomy): domain Eukaryota; kingdom Viridiplantae; phylum Streptophyta; class Pinopsida; order Cupressales; family Taxaceae; genus Torreya; species Torreya grandis. The sequence continues at coordinate 1,642,425 of JARHVA010003175.1, forward strand.
CAGACATCCAAAATAAAAATAGAAGGTCCTCATGGAGTATATAACATCCTCCAATATTTATATCATCTTGAAACATCAAGACACTATCAAGAACGACTCAATTATCTATCTTGTGTCACTTGCAGAACATGGTCAAGGACATAGTCAACTTTGAAGCTTAATAACTTTGATTGTATGAACATTCAAACCTTATAACAAGATTATATATGTCCATGAATCACTCTTATATATTTATTTTTAATTCATCATAAAAAAATTCTTGGATTAAAATATATAGTTTAAATCTAAGCATTGGTTTTCCTCCACAAATTTGAATATTTAAATTCCAATGGTCATTGTGCAAATGTTAAACATCAAACACTTTGACCTCATATTTTTCTCCATATAAACTATAAAAAAAACATTATTCATAAATCTCCTTATAAGTATCCTATCTTTAAATATTTAATGCTCATCATCGATCTTTGAAATCATCATGTGTGATTAAGATAATTGGCACCTTTGTGTGCATTCTTAGCACATTGACTGTGGAATCCAATGAATTTCCACCACTTGGAAACCCTACATGCATTATAAATATATTTTGACATATTTAATAAATAATCACCATTGGATCACTATTTATAAGGTCGTGTACTGTATTAGATTCTTATCCCATCAAATAAATTGCTCATAGTTAGATCTTTCATATAATTTAACGCTCATCGCAGATCTTCAATATCAAAAATTTGGATAAGTATGTGAACTTAGTAAATTCTATCTTAGAAGCCAAATTTTCACCTTAATAAATTTTTATACACTCCATATCTAGACCTAAAATCTTAACCATATGATTTCCTCACCCATCCATGCATCAAATTGCTCCTGAAACCTTCACACATGGAAATATGATATCATCAAGTTGCTTACTCAATTTTAGCCGTTAAGAAGAATACTTGAACCTAGACACTCATTTGACTAATTTTATGAATTCTATTTACTTTCATAATCATTATAAGTAATCATAACACTCCATAGGGTCTCTACAACATGTCAATGTCATCAATATCATCCATCAATTTCTTCACTCAGTAAAATACTCTCGAAACCATCAATCTAATAACTTTGACATTGATTCACTAGTACCCCATGCTCTCTTTGACATCAATGAAAATCAAACATAAATAGCTTCTTACTCATTTGAACTTATTCTTTCTGATCTTTCTCCCACTTTGACATTAATGATAAAGGGTCTCTTCCTCAATATGCTATTAATTATTCCTCAACACCATATATACATTCAATAATATGAATTAGTTATTCCCCCTTTCACATAAATCAATCTAAAGTTAGACTTATCTAATTTTTGGACCTGACAAACTACTCATAAATCTTAAAAATATCCCCTTAACATCATGTTCCATCTCATGTCATCCATTCTAAAAAACATATACCAATGTGAACTTGGGATTCTTTCATCTTTGGACATATCAACCTATAGAGCTCACAATATCTCTTTTCTCATACATAAATATTCAATAACTTGTTAAAACGTATGACTTGGATTTATCAAGCCATCATATCAGTCTTCATGACTTCACAACTATATAATACATCTTCACACTTCTATCATGATTGAAGCCTATTTACATATGTTCCCCCTCACATCATGCACTTATTCTACCAAATAAATATAAATAAGTTATATCCACCTTACCAAACATATATTTAAATGATATTCTTGTCCTACAACAACCAAAGATCAACTAGTATCCACCATGTTTCCTCTTGCTTGTCAAGTTTCTTGAATTCTAGATATAGACACCCTAACCCACAATGTCCTAGAACAATGTGAAACTAGGAGTTGTCCACAACTCCCCATATTCATTCTCCTCCTTTTCATATGATAATGATTTTTTTTCTTCTTTTTAGGCTTAATAAAATAAACATGCTCATACACTACAATATTCTCATTTTATTTTAAGATTGAATTGACAATGCATGGAGATAATAAATATTCCTGATATATCTTTTCATCTAAAGAAATAAACTCATCACTAACTATTTAATATTGATGTTAATTTCATGAAACTTTCTCACTAATAGTAGGATGTCCTCTTAGATACATACATACCTCAGAACTAGCCTCATTTAGCATTTTGGTCTTTTTTTAGCTTGACATGAACTGACTCTTGATTCACCTTTTATATCTAAACAAATGATAAATTCTCTTGGAATTCCTAAAACTTCATCATATATTATTCTTATTTTTCTTTATTATGAATTCCACCATGATCTTTTAGGTCAACTAACTTATTTTTCATTATCTTCACTTCCTTGGGATTCCATACCAAGGATTGAAATTTCTTGAGCACACTAAGATGTCCATGCACCTTCTTATGAATTGAGAGATTGATTTTACTAAATTTTTCAATATGAAAAACTTGACTACATCTAAAATAAATAACATCATTCATAACTTATTCTTGAATATTATGAATCTCACAAAATATACCATCTTGTCTCTTAGGTTCATTATTCTCAAACCTAAATTTTTTATGTCTCCATACTTGGGTTAGTCATTTCCCATACAATCTAGAACATAATCTAGAAATATGTCCCTTGTCATGAGAATTATAGTAGACTACATTATCCACAACTCTACCTGACTAACTACTCTTCCTTCTATAGTTTCTTTCTTTATGAACAAAAAGATTACTTGTAAAGCAGTGCCAATGAAATTAAATTTAATACCTTATAGACTTTTGTTGCTTGATAGGTCTTCTCATGTTTCACTTGGTGCTTACATCCTTCTTGTCTTGAGTTGAACTCTCTTTCTCTTTCTCAACATTGTTAACATTGAAAATAAATTTCTCATGCTCAACAATCAATGAATCTAGTTTGGTTTTTAATTGAATGCTCTCATCCTCTACATCTCTTATACTTGAAATCATAGCCTCTAGCTAAATTTTGATAAATTGGATAGTTTCCTTATCCCTCTTAGCTTCTTTATCCATGTCATAGTTTAATCGACATGATTTATTTTTAATAATATTTATAGAATCAAGATTGAACTTCAATTCATCATGCTCACCTTTATTTGAAGTCAACTTGGTATTTGTATCCTCCAACTAAGTTTTGAGATGTCTACATTCTTCTTATATTGAACTTAGATTAGTATTTTGAATTCTTAATTGATCCTCAATATCCTACATGGTCATATTGTCTTCTTTGACTATTTTACTTAATCTCTCAAACTTGGTTTAAATACAACTTATCTTTTCACTATGTTTCATGGACTATTTTTTAAGATCCTTAGGCCTCATCTCATGTTCATCATCCTTGGAATTATAATTACTATTCATAGTCCAATTATGACTAATCTATCCTTCAAGGATTTTTACAATTGATCTCAACTCAATATATTCTTTCCTCATCTACATAGCCATCTGTGTTCCCTGGATCATCTTCAAGTGGTTAAACATTGAAAATAAGGCCATCCTCTGATACCCATTACTAAAGGTATAATCACTAAGAGGTTTGGGGATGAATTAGTGATGCTATGTAATCGAATTTTATTCCCAACTCTTAAATATTCATCATTTATCAACCTGATCAAGCAACATAAACATGAAAGCACATACATCCAAAGTATACATAAGAGAATACATCACATGAACATATCATATATGTAGGAAACCCTCTTGGATGATAAAACCTACTCAAACATGAAATATGGACTATAATCTTATAAAACAAGATCCAACATTTATACTAGCACCAACTAATTAAGGAGCACCCACCCCTTGCTTTAGTCAAGCACCCATTAGACCTTTAGTTATATCCAGCTAGCATGGAGGATACAAACCCCTAGGAAATAAAGTAATAAATCATCTACCATTTATCTAATCTCCAACTCTAATTTGATGTTAAACACACTTGATTATGGACTCCTCTTTCTTACATTATTCACCTCTCGATCTCTCTCAAACAACATCTATGGCTTACTCATGCAACTAGCCTTTTCTAAGTCAATTAGGTCCAATGACCTATGTGTCCATCTTCATCATCTTTATTAGATAATCATGATTTATCCTATTCACACTCTAATTTTCCTAAATTAACTATAGCTTCTCTTTCAAATTTTATCTTCTTCACTTGAATCTACACACAAACAACTAGCAGAATTAATCCAATTAGACCTTGTACTTATACCACTTCCTTCCTTTAACCCATCTTGGTCAGAAAAGATGATTTAAATATTTTTTATACCTTGAAATAGATACATATACAAATTACATGTGATAACCACACCCTTCATAATTCTATCATTATGTCATTATCCCCAAACCACCATTAGATCTTGGTACGACCTAAACCAATTAGGCCTTCATACTCACACTTTACATATGCGATAATTTGGACCACCTTCATCCTTTACCAAATCTTAAAACACACCAAAAATATTTAAAATATCCCATTTTTTTCTCCCATATGTGTCCATGACACCTGAAACACCAACTCACATTGTGACCCTACCAATTAAGTCTCCTTATTCTTTAGGTCATCATACATAGAAAACATAGTCTCAAACTTTTGAAGTAAATACTCAGATATTACACATATCCATATGATTATATCACATTGGTGAATCCTTTAGGACCTATGTAATACTTTTATGTGCTTTATAACATTAAACATAGACATTAAGAACTCAAATAAACTCTCTGCAAATGACCACTCAGACTAATATCACACAATCAAAATATAGTGAAGCTATTTTAAATCTCCATATCCAATCAAAAGAAAACTATGATAGCCAATGCATTCTCATAATCCTTAGAGACTTATATAACATCTCCATACTAATTTTATTGTTCAATTATGATCATAAAACCTTCAACTTACCTATGCAAAGTGGTCACTCAATCAACCAGTGCATTCAATAAACACAATTAGCTTATAAGACTTGGTTCATATTGAAGAGGGATTGTTAAAACCTAAAAAGTAAACATAAAATGTCTTCATGGAGTATAGAACACTCTCCAATAGTTATATTATATTGAAACAATAATATACTATCAAGAACAACTCAATTATCCTTCTCAGGTCAGTTACATAACATGGTCAAATAGACAATCAACTTTGGAGCTTAATAACTTTGACTGTCAAAATTTCAAACCTTATAAAAATATTATATGGAATTAGATTGAATCCCTCTTAAATTTTTATTTTTTCTCCATTATGAAATTCATCCTGGATCAAAATATATATCTGAAATACTAATCACTAATTTTCCCTCACCAATGTGAATATTTAAATTCTAATGGTCACTGTGCAAATGTTAAACATCAAACACTTTGACCTCGTTTCATGCTCCTTGGAAACTTTGAAAAAATGTCCTTCATAAATCTCCTTAAGATTATCCTATATTTAAGTCTTTAATGCACACTATGGATCTTCAACATAAGCATCTGTGATTAAGATACTTGGCAACCTTATGTGCCTTATGAGCACATTGACTATTGACTCCATTAAACTTCTACCACTTGGTAGCCCCACATACATTCTGAGCATACTTTGACATATTAACGAAATATGAACCATTAGATCACTAATAACAATATCATACACTCCATTGGATCCTTATCTAGTCAGATAAATTTCTCACCATCAAATATTTGATCTGATTCAGTGCTCATCATAGATCTTTGATATCACAAATTTGGCTAAGTATGGGAACTTACTAAATTTTTTCTTAGAAGGCAAATTTTCACATTAAATTATTTTGTTACGCTTCATTTCCAAACCTAAAATTTGAACCATATGATTTCCTCACATAGCACAATCCATCCATGTATCAAACTACTCCTCAAACCTTCACACATGTGAAACATGATGTCATTAAACTAGTTATGTAACTTTATCTATCAAGATGAATACTTGAACATAGACACTAAATTAAATACTATGATGAATTCCATTCACTTTTATAAGCATTCTAAGAAATTATCACACTCCATAGGATCTTTGTAACATGTCCATATCATCATTATCAGCCATCAATTTCCTCACTAGGTCAAATACTCTCCAAACCATCAATCTGATCACTTTGACATTAATGCATTGGTACCACAAGATATCTTTGACATCATTGAAAAATAAACATCAATGGCCATGCCCAATAATATTCCACTTGTTCTTCTTTCTCAATGACCAACCATACCACTAGTATTCTTCTTGATGCATGTTCTCGACCATGAGCATTATCCTCTTTAAAATTTTCCCCAAATATTTTATTATCTCTTTCACCTCTTCTTCTATATATATATCTCTTCTATTTTGGTTTATAATCTTCACTAACTCCATACTATCTATTAAAATATTTCAATAATTTTAATCCTAGAATCATCTTAAGCAACATAAATCACACAATCACTTAGGGCATACCATAGAACTTTTTTTCCACATTAATCAATGTTTAAAAAGTAATAAATTATTAAAAAAATTTATAAAAAAATATTAATAATATTAAATAAAAAAATAAAAAAATGTGGTATGTGACAATAAGATACACCAAGAGATATTAAATTGTGATTGGTTGAGATAGGTGTTTCTCAAAGGGTTCATCATCCATGAATTATAAAAAATCATAATCATGGCTCTAAAGTATATTTACAAGGATTTAATGGAGATAATTCACACATATAATGTACTATTTAAGTCCTTATTGTCTAAACCCTCCTATTATATCCATCCATTGCAGCATTCTCAACAATTCATGGGTAGCCTATTGATACCTTTTTGGTACACACTATATATATAAACCTTTATAAATCCAAAGGAAGATTTATAATCTACATTGAGCGTTGATACTTTGGTAGTGTAGATAGTAAAATAATTTTATTTATGAGGCATAAATCACAAATATGGTTAATAAAGTATAAAATTAACCACATATCAATGCATACGAGATTAAAAGTTGGTTATGATGCACCAACTAAGAATTTGAAGGCCATACAATGAAAACATTTTTGAAATAAAAAATTAAATAAATCTTAATGTTATGTGATGTTTTTCATGGTAGCCATGATATAGGGAGTTTATATTTATTTTATAGGGTCAAACAATTTGATGTAAATATGGACTAAAAAGTTCCTAACATAACCAATCATGAAATTAAGAAGTTTAGGGTCGTAGATGAAGTGTAAGAGGTGCACCAAACTAGAACACACCAAGCCATAAATAGACATTTATCACAGTGAGGTGGTAATTATGATAGAGAAAATTCATATAAAGGATAATTTCATGGATAATGTGGAGGTATATTACCTCTAAATACATGCATCAAGTGCTTCATTAGATTATTATTTTAGGAATTTCCCAAATTTTCCAACCTATTAAGTACTATAAAGAGGTGCATACAATACAGGAGTGTTTGAAGATGTATAAAAATACTATCCAAAATGAAAATTCATATAAGTGTGCATGGGTGATCAATTATGGCTATAAGGAAAGTGATTCCTATACAAGGTACACACATGATAATTTATGGACTAGAGGTCAATGATACAATATGTAGCAGTAAAAATAACCAACCTAAGAACATGGAAGTTCCCAAATAAAAATAATAAATAATGCCTCCCAAAAAGTCAATATATTATCTTGATGTCCTAAAATATAATCTTTCAAGAATCTAAGGACATTTTCTAGAACATTCAATGTGAAGTGATTATTACATGAAAAATTGATACCTAAATGAATGAGATCAAAGGGTGATCCTTATAACATTATTTAGGACATTCTATTTATGGCAAACAAGAGACACATGAAACCTATTAGGATATTATGCAATGTTTTAGTTGATATAATGGGTGCCATGTTTAATATATATTTTGAAGTGTTTAAAATTGACAAATAATACAACTATATAACATTACTTGGTAGGAAATGATGATATGAAAACATATAAATATGAACTTCAAGAAATGATATATGAGTTTTGAAAATTGGGAGTAGTGGATAGTTACTTATCTTAAAATTAGTCAAGGAATTGCTTATTTTAAATGCATGCACATGTAAAATGATATAAAACTCATGAATTAATTTATCATGCATGATAAAGAGTATCTAAATCAAAGGATGATTGGATTTATATCTTACAAAGTAGCATGACAACATCAGATACCATAAACATCATTTTTGAAATATGGGTCTAAGAAGTATTTAAAGCTAGAGGGTACAACTACATATATAGATAAATAAAACCATAAAGCTCCCTTTAGTCCAAAGTGGTTGGTTTATTTCACCAAATAATAAGGCCAAAGGTAAATGTAGGAAATTGGGGTTATCATGGGCCACCAAAAAAATTTAAAAATGTGTGTTCTAGATAATCAAAGGAATATTAATAAAACTACTAGGTGGGATATATCATGATCGAAGCATTACATTACATTATATTATGATCATGATGGCACACACATACACATATAGGTGGGATATATAATTTAATTTTTAATAATATTTTTAGTATTGGAATGTATTTAATGTTTAATAACTCAAAGGGGATTGGTTTGGGTTGTAAAACACATATTTATGACCTCCATTTTCCAAGTGATTCTTACGTTTAAATTATAACTAGGGTTTCAAGGAAAAGAGAAGTAAATAAAGGATCAACACAAAAGACTAAGTAAAATAAAACATGAAAAAAATATTTACAAGTGTATGCACGATAATTTGAGGTAAAAAATACTTGTAAAGTCACCCAAGATAGTACCAAAAAATCCTAGATGTTACCAATCAACACAAGGGTTTGAGTTTTGTTAGTAGTGTTTGTATAAAGTTTGATATCTTATTTACTAATATGAATAAGCATAGATCAAAAGGAGATTATTTTTAGAGACTGTGACATAGGGAGTGTGTAGTATAAATTGAAAAATAAGATAAGTGTTTCTCTCCCCTCTTTTATTGGTTAATTATGAAAATATTGAGTGGAATATCAATCTTCATTTAACATTCAAATTGGTATGGTTAATGCCTTATCTTACATAATCTATATTTCATCAGTTTTATTTTTTTTTAGATTATGTTATTTCTAAATGAGAATATAAACATTCAAGTGAACCCAATCATTCTCTTGAGTGTGGAAAATCCTAAGACTTTCCTCCCTTAGGGTTTCCCCAATATTTATCAAGTTTTAAAATTTATTTCCTCATAGGGTTGCCTTTGAAATCTACTTTTTGATTCCCCTTAGTCATATATGTTAATCTTCTAATTCTTATTTGGCCCTATGTTTTTAGGCTTATTATTTCAATAGGATTTTACCTTATCTTCATAATTTTTCAATGATATATTATTTAAAATGACTGTATATTTTTTAATTTTGTAATATTTTTATTGGTCATACTGAATGGATCAAAAACCTTGTTTTTCCCACAAAATTCATAATTAATTTTCTAGAATAAGATTTTATATATTTTTCACCAAATTTGGTCTAATATCAGAAGGACACACACACACACACACACACACACACACACACACACACACACACACACACACACACACACACACACACACACACACACACACACACACACACACACACACACACACACACACACACACACACACACACACACACACACACACACACACACACACACACACACACACACACAGATATAAACAAAAAATATGGGTTTAGTCTATTTATTGATATTTATCAAAAACTTCTTTTAATTTTGTAAACCTCTTCATGATTTTCTTGAGGTAGCCAATTCTTTATTTTGGCATTGTGTGATTGTAATAATGGATGTTGATGATTTATATTTTATGATTCAAGTTATGATTTTAGTAGGATTTTGAGCACTATATGAATTTAACAATGCAAATTCCAACTCAAATTTCAAACAACTCAATAGGAAGGATTTATAAAACAAATCAAAATAATAATAAGCTTACCAAATTCCCTTGCCTTACATTAAATCCTTCAACGATTTGAATGTAGATGATTTAGACTAAGATTGACAAAGTGATATCTTAGTTTTGGGTTATTTATGGATGATTTATGACTTTATTATAGATATGCAATAGGATTTCTATAATTATTTTGGCATGGTTTCCCTATCATTATTCTTCATCATTTGAGGGTGGAGTGAGAGGTTGGTTAAATAGATATATGGAGGGAAGATCAAGGGCTTTGATTTGAATTTGGAAGAGTAAGATTAGTGGTTATTAATCATATAAATAATATTAAATTCCTTTGGAAACCTCTACAAATAGAGGTTTTGAAAGACTTAGAGAGATGTCTCTAATTATAGAGACTTCTCCATTATCTTAGAGATAATGGAAGATTAGGTAGGTATTAAATGGGGATTAGGTGAGGATTAGGGTCATAGGGATGTAGGAAAGGCTCGGGTATAGGTTAATATGTGGTTAGGTGGGGTTATGGAAATTTTAAATTCCCATATAATGGATAAGTAGAAATAAATTAGGATAATGGGATATTTACAAAGAATTAATGATAAAATGGGATTATACTATGGATAGTGAAATGGAGAATAATAAAGGGAGGAAAATATTAGATAAATGGACTAGGATTCAGATAAATTAGTGGGTTAAAATGGGTTAAGAAGAATTAGTGTTGACTGATAGGAATACTAGTCAACTATAATGAAGTGAGAAATTTTAGGTGCATACATTTTACCCCACTTTGAAATGGAATTATAAGTGATGTGAAGCAAAAGGATTAATGGTATTTAAAGAAAAACCATGTCAAGAATGAATGTTAATAGATGGTGTTAGTGGATATGATGCCCCCTCGAGGGGGCATGCAGGGAAGAATGAGTTATATGGCCACTCAAAAGGAGAAATGATGGGTGAGATGAAATGGATAGATGAGGGGATTGGATGCTAGATGTGGGATAGATAATGAAGAATAAATATTCAAAGTGGGAAATGAGTTATAAATTGATAATGATGCCCCTAGGGAAGACACATACATAGGGAATAGAGATGATGGGTTTCAAAATTATAGACACATCCCAAGGGGGAATCAACTATAAAAAGATGATGATAAGATTAAAGGGCCACAATATTTAGAATTATCCTAAGGACACATGTAATGGAGAGATATTGGCCAAGATAAGACTAATGATTTGATAATATTAAAAGTAGGCGTGTCTTAAAGTTAAATCTATTGATATGATGTATATGATGATAAATCATAATTGATATGATCAAGTGACCAAAGGATTAGAAGATGAGGATAGATGATATAGATAGTGGCTAATCTATCTTTGGTTACAAAAATGTGGCCAAGTGCTACCTACATAGTCTAAAAAGACCTTAGGCTAATGTATTTATAACTTGGAGATGATGACAATGATGATTATTAGTGATTATAATGTTAGGTTGTGGAGCTAAAAGCTTCACTGATGCAAACATGGAGGAGGAGGTAGCTGAGTTATAGTGCAACTGAAGTCGGTCAGGCCAACTGATGTCAGTCATATCTAATGTGTAGAGCTGTTGACATCAGTCAATATCAATCGACATCAGTCACCTCAAGACTAATAGTAACCGACGTCAGTCACCTATGCATTTTCATAACTGTCAGTTTCATGAATAGTTTGTTTAACAAACCATTTGTTTGCATGTAAAATACTAATTTTAGTCTTGGAGCTACATGTCTAATTATTGTAATTAGAAGTCTAATTATTGTTTGTATGGGATCTATTTAAGAGACCCATGGGTTGTATTTTAAAGTGTGCTAGATAGAGAGAGCAAGGTTATCTCCTTTAGAGGGAAGAGAGAAAGTTCAGCTCCTCATAGTGCCACAGTGCCAAGTGTGTATGATCAGGTAGATCTATGGGAGAGCAAGATCTAGTAGAAGATCCACAGGGGTGCTAGTTTGGAGAATCATAAGGACTTGGTGAGGCAAGAACAAGGATTCTTCATGGTAAGTCAGGTCGGTTGATCTGCAGGTGTGTGTGTGTGAGATAGAGAGATCTAGGTTTACAAGTGTGCAAAACTAGGTTGATCTGTAAGTGGAAACAAGATCAGGGAGATCAGCAACACAATACGTAGCAAGATCAGGTGAGATCTACTTGGAGTACGTTGAGTACTGGCATTATTGTTACTAACTGGTGGAGGTGAAAAATGACTCTGTGTTTGAGTTGTTTGTTGTGACCGTAATTGAGAGAGAGAACTCTTGAGGGACATTGTTGTATGCCCTAGAGGTGTGGGAGCCCTAGAGGTGTGGGAAGAGTGTGGCAGCTCTTTATTGTGTTTCCTTTTAGATGAGTATTAATACAATTGGGTATTGTCTCTCATATTCTGTGTTATTTCTAAAATCTAGTTACATATTAATTCTAGTTAAATTTTATGTTTAGTTGCTTATACAAGTTAATCAATTGTGCTCCTAATCTTGATAGTGGAATTAGAGCTTTTTATTGTTCTAGATTCCTGACAAAGTGGTATTAGAGCAAGGTTGTAGGGAGCAAGTTTGTGTTTGATTATAGGTCACTCTCAGGTGTTTTTGATTGAGTGGGAGTATAGCAATGGCAGAAGAAAGTAAGCTAAGAATGGAGGAATTCAAAAGCAAGAATGGTCAATTACAGAATTATGGAAAGAAAGAGCAGGTAAAGAAAGATTGTTGGTTGGTAGAAGATCAGTATGAAGGAAATAAAGAAGCACATATTGTTGCATGGATTGTTTCACTAGTTGCTCTTATATGTTCCTTGGATAAAGTAGAATTTTGGTTTATAGATTATGTTGCCTCTTTCCATGCAGCCCCAAATAGATTAATTTTCCATGTTAAGGTCCATGGAGACATTGGAAAGATTTATTTAGGGGTTGGTGAGCCTTGTCAAATTGTTGGCAAAGGGGAAGTGTGACTAAAATTGTAGATGACCAACACATGGGTGTTGAAGGATGTCATGCAGGTCCTAGTCTTGAAGAAGAGTCTAATTACCTAAGGAAAGTTGGGTGATGAGAGATGCACAGTAACTCTCATAGCAGATGCACTTGAATTAGTATGTGGTAAGAAAGTAGGTACTCTTTATCTATCTACTTGTATTACTAATTCTCCTTTTATTGCAAAGATGTGTCTTTGTAGGCTTGGTCACATGAGTAAAAAGGGAATTCATGTTCTTAAGAGGAAGTCAGATGTGTTTGAAAAACTTAAGAATTGGAAAGCCTTGGTGTTCATGGAGGAGATGATGGAAAGTGATCAGCTAGGGAGGCTAAATAAAACTAAGCAGGGTAGTTTGGATAGGGTTTTGATCTAAATAGAGCTCATGGGTAAAAAGTCATCACTCATAGGAAAACACAAGTACTGACATCGGTCAAGTGGAACTGATGTCAAACAGGGAGGCACCAATGTCGATCATGTGCAGATAGGCAAAGTCAGTGGTGTCAGGCAGGTGGCAACTGATGTCAGTCAGGGAATTAGTGTCGGTGACTAGGTGGTGACTGACGTCAGTCAGGGAATTGGCATTGGTCACCATGACATCGATGTTAGTCAGGGAACTAGTGTTGGCAATCAGGTGGATTCAACATTGGTTGGGTACAGACCAAGGTCGACTAGGGAATGGATTTTAGGTGAACAACAAGCTGTCAAGGAGTCTCAAATGCCCATGTGGAGGACTGAAAGGGTAAGTAAGCCTCAAATTTGTTATTCCCCTTCTTTATACTTGTTTCTCACTGAAGAGTAGGTAGGATCTAGGAAACAGTGGGAGCATGGCATGAATTCTTTGGAAGAGAACCAAATGGGAGATTTGTTGCTAGGCAAGATGAAAGCACTAAAAGATGAATGGATTCCTTGGTTAAAGAAGAGAGAGAATGGACACGTGAGATGAAAGGCCAGGTCATATGGTCTTGAGCAAGCTATAAGATAGTGGTACAAGTTTGACAGGTGTATGACAAAGCATGGCTTTAGTCAATGTCAATGTAACCATTGTGTTTTCTTTAGCAGGTTGGATAATGATTGCAACATTATCTTGTTACTGTATGTGGTGTATATGTTTGTTGTAGGGTCACACATGTAGGAGATTACTGAGCTAAAGGTAAAGTTAGTTCAGTGGTATGTTATACAAGATTTGGGAGTAGCAAAATTCTTTGGCATGAGTATTCCTAGAGATAGGCAAGATCATAAGCTGATGTTGTCTCAAGATGATTGTTTGAATAAGGTAGTGGCGAGGTTTAAGATCTAGGATATAGAACTAGTTAGCACACCTATGAATGGATAGTTCATAGAACAGGGTCCCCAATCACATGATGAGGTTAAATACATGTGTACTAGACTTGTTTTTTCCCTAGTAGTGGGTGTTGTCAGTGAGTTTGTGGCCAATCTAGAAAAGAAGCACTAGAAAGTAGTTTAGTGGATTCTTAGGTACCTGAGAGGGACCAGAGGCAGGTATACATGCTATGCAAGGTCAAGTTCTTATCTACATGGGTTTGTAGATGCGGATGTGACAGGTTACTTGGATGACAGGTAGAGCACCATAGGATGTGTGGTGGTTGTTCTTCAAGATTGAGCTTGAAGAGGGATAAATGCCAAGAAATAAATTAGATGATGTATAGGTACAGGTACAAGTGTAGTTTTTAATCTCCAAGTGGGAAATTTTTAGGTTGTTGAGCTAAAAGATTCACTGATGCAAACATAGAGGAGGAGGTAGCTGAGTTATAGTGCAATCAATGTCGGTCACCTCCAGACTAACAGTGACCAATGTCAGTCACCTATGCGGTTCTAGAACTGTCTATTTCATGAATAGTTTGTTTAAAGAACCAGTTATTTTCATTTTAAAAGACTAATTTTAGTCTTGGAGCTGCATGTCTAATTATTGTAATTAGAAGTCTAATTATTGTTTATATGGGATCTATTTAAGAGACCCATGGGCTGTACTGTAAAGTGTGCTAGATAGAGAGAGCAAGGTTAGCTCCTTCAAAGGGAAGAGAGCAAGGTTAGCTCCTCATAGTGCCATAGTGCCAAGTGTGTATGATCAGGTAGATCTATGGGAGAGCAAGATCTGGTAGAAGATCCATAGGTGTGCTAGTTTGGAGAATCATAAGAACTTGGTGAGGCAAGGACAAGGGTTCTTCATGGTAAGTAAGGTTAGTTGATCTACAGGTGTGTGTTTGTGTGTGTGATATCTAGGTTTGTAGGTGTACAGAACTAGGTTGATCTACAGGTGGTAGCAAGATCAAGGAGATCAGTAACACAATAGGTAGCAAGATTAGGTGAGATCTACTTGGAGTATGTTGAGTACTTGTGTATTGGAAGTATTGTTATTGACTGGTGGAGGTGAACAATGACTCTATGTTTGAGTTGTTTGTTATGACCATAATTAAGAGAGAGAACTCTTGAGGGAGATTGTTGTATGCCCTAGAGATGTGGGAGCCCTAGAGGTGTGGGAAGAGTGTGGCAGCTCTTTATTGTATTTCCTTTTGGATGAGTATTAATACAATTGGGTATTGTCTCTCATATTCATTATTATTTCTAAATTCTAGTTACATATTACTTTTGGTTATATTTTGTGTTTAGTTGCTTATACAAGGTAATCAATTGTGCTCCTAATCTTGATAGTGGAATCAGAGCTGTTTGTTGTTCTAGATTCCTGACATATAAAGTGATGATGATGACGATGGTTAGACTTGTTAGCAATTAAAGGATATGATTGATAATAAGAAGATGATAAAGATAATAAATTAGATGTTAGTCAGATGAGTCAAGAGGATTAGATTAAGGATGATGAGATGATTCGATGAATGATTTAGGTGGGTGTGATCAAGCCATCACAATTTTAGAAATCTCATCATAGTCTAAGTAATCCAAAAAATATAGGACTTGATAGTATGCCCTATGATATGGATATGATCAAGAGGAAATTATGCCAAAGTACATGAGAAAATAACAAACTCTACATCCTCAAGGTCACTCTTGGTTTCCTCATAGCATCCTTGTTCATTTCCTAAAAGACAAAAGAGACATGATGTAAAAAAACATAAACAAAAAACAAGATATATATATATGATGAAAAATAAGATAAATAGCATACAAACAAAAATAGACAAATATCTACATGTAATGTCATAATTTATTGTGTAATGATGGGATAAATGACTAGGTGATGGGTTAGATTAGGATGATAATGATGTGTTTATTGACTTAGGATAAACTTGGATTTGGATAATGTGATCAGGATTAAGAGTAGGATTTAGATGTCACTCATAGTTTAGGATGGAAGGATGGATGATGTGATAAGGTCTCTAAATACTTATTTGATATCAAAAGTGAATCAAAAAGTGGCCAAAGATGGTAATTAGACATGTGATGACTGAGGATTAGTAATAGATAAAGCCCTACAAGAATCCAATCTAGCAAAGAGACTAGGATATGATAGGATTAAATACCTTTCATACTAGTAAAGAGTGATTGGATGGGTATTAGCTGTGAAGAGGCAAATATGGGACATTGATGGGATCAAGTATCTTACACACTAGTAAAGAAGTGATTTGATGGGTGCTAGGTATGAAAAGCCCTTGGTAGGATGTTATGGGTGATAGATTAAAATCTTTGACAAGGTGGTGTATGTTGATAAGGATTGGCCAAAAGGATGAGATGGAAGATATGAAGCGATGGGTGACCACTTCATTTTGGTTCCAAGACAAAATGTGATAACTAAAGATGGGATGGATATGAAGATATGAGATAGATGAATATGGATACAACTAGGGGATTGGGGATAATAAAAGACATGATGGACTATTTTTTGGCTTTTTCAAATTTTACGATTTTTAGGGTTTTTGAAAATTTTCAATTTTTAAAGATTTTTGGAATATGTATGTGCACTGTATAAATGGGGTTACTAGCAAAGGGAATATCAAGCCTAAAAACTAAGATGAGCATGGATGGAATGATGGATGGGATGATAAAGGATGATGATGATGGTGATTAAGGATGAATGGACTAGGGATAGCCAATGACTACATCTTAAAGGAACTAGATGGTTAATTGTTTAGGTGTCCATTAAAAGATATGATGAGATGCTTTTAGGATGGTTATTGAGAAACCTTCCACTTCATTACAAATTCCAAGACATGAAGGAATAAATGGATATAATAGGATTGGGGATATGATTATAGACAATAGACAAGGTTGACAAGATATGACAAGTATGAATGAAATGATAAGGGATATGAAATGGATGGATTTGCCCCTAAGTGTTAAGGAACAATGTAGACAATGGATTATTTTACCATGACATTGAAAATTTGTTTTCATCATGGTAGTTTCCCAAGGTGGTAGAAGATTGGTTTCCACCATTGGATAAATGATTTTTTTTTGAATTTTTATGAGGCATCTCAATTGATTAGATGATGGGAAAGATGCAAGGCATGGAAATTTTATGGATTATTTAACCAAAACCTATTATATTATGGATGTTGTATGCCTAGATGTCCTAGTGGCCTTCAATTATTCTTGATGATGACCCATCTAGATATCTAAACTAGGTGTCATCATTACCCCTAGAAGAGACAATACTACTTGAGTTAATGATGTGGGGTATAGATTTAATTAAGTATTGATAGGCATGTATGATATGTGAATAGGTGATAATACATGATGGGATTGTGGGTTTATGATAAGATCATGTGATGAGTGATGGAGTATTAGGATTAGAAATTACATACATTGTTGGAGGTATTAGACATTCTTCATTTGATTGGTGCCCAGTGATAAAATACTATAGGATATCCATGATAGTTTGACTTTGTGGCTCATCTTTGGTCTAATTATTTGATGGATGATTAGCCATATGATTTTTATCATTTGATATTATTTGATTTTTATTGACCCTTAATACCTGATTTCAAGCTTCACCAAGGGAGATCGATTAATTATTTCGACTTTGATGGGTTTCTAGTGCCATTTTATGGGCTTCACTTGGGAGAGATGCTTTTGGATTAGGTCAACGATATGATTCTTCTTGATTTTAACTGATGGGATAAAATATTAATTGATCATGATTTATGACTTTTGGAATATTGTCTTAGACTTTGGATTTATGGCACATATTATATTACTCAAACAAGGGTCTAACGATGCATGCTCTTATTCACCTTATGGAGGTAAGTGATTAAATGATCCTTGACAAGGATAAAAGGGTCTATGATGGATGAATATGGTGGTGATCACATGATGAGGTCAATAAATGGTGATGGGGTATTATAGTCTTCATAGGGGTTCTTAAGAGACATAGTTTTGACATTAGATAAAATAACCTCAAGTTCAACAAAATGATCACTAGGACTAGCTGTAGTAGATGCATCATAAGGATAATAAGAATCATTCTAAAAATATTTGAAAGATAAATCTTGAAAGAACTCATTTATGATGTCATAATCTAGTATGGTATCAATAGATATGATTGATAATAATTCATAGGTCTCTGTATTCTAGGTATCCTCTAAAAGATAGTTATTATCAACATTAATGAGAGAAGAGATTTTTTTCAAGGAATGTGATTTGTATATGGATGTTGAACATGATCCTACAAAAGATAAGACCATGAATTCTAACTTTAAATCTTATTCTAATGCACAAGATGCAATGTTACTAATAGGATTTTCATTGTCCATGATTGACCTCTCAACATGGGGTATTTGATGTGATGGGTGAGATGGAGATGAGGGATAAAGGATAGATTTAGAGAGAGGTCCATATAGCTATTCATGATATATTGGTGGACTAGGCTCAGGGGGAATGGATTCATCTTTTATAGAGGATTTTTCAAAGATGTGAGTGGTGTCTTGGCCTTGGCTTGGGGAGAGAAGGGCTTGATCATGACTGGGAAGGGGATCTTGGCATTAATCTTTGTGTTCACTTAGGTATTGAAAATTATCTAGTTCATCATTAATTACTATATCACCATAGTCAATGAGGTCTTGTACAAATTCTTGAAAAGGTTGACATCGATTAATAGTATGCCCCCAAGTTTGATGGTATAGATAATAGTAATTTGTGTCATACCAAGAGGGTATAGGATTAGTAGGATCAAGATGTCAAATAGGTAGATAGATCATCATGTTAGTGGTGATAAGTTATTTGAAAAGGGATTCCAGTAATATGGGAAGGGGAGTGTAAGGACCCACTTCATGTTGTGACTTAGACATGGAAGCATTGGATTTATGATCAGATGGTTTTGTATGATTAGGTGGATGTATTTAATGTGGCTAAGATTAGATATAATTTTCTAGTAGTGGAATGGGTGGATGGTGGTTTATGACTAGCAGATGGAGGATTGGTATAGGATTCACAAGATGGAGCTTGGACATGAGGTGCAATAAGTGATAAGGGATCAACACCTTCAAGAAGTGATATTCCCATCATAATGAACTTAAAGAGGATCTCATACTTATGGGAAACTATGTATTGGTAAATGAAGTTGGAGTTTACTTCCATGGTAATGGTTAATAGATTATGTATGTACGATAAGGATTAGATAAAGTTCTTAAACAAAATATATTGAAAGGAATAAGTTAGTATGATTGGTAAAGATGAATATGAGATAGAAAAATGGATTAAAGACTATGATAAAACGTCAAAATCATAGTGTAATAGGTGTTAACAAATTATCAACAATGCCTAGTTATCAATTTAGCAAAAGGATTGGGGATATGATGGTTGCCTAGATTAAAACTAGCAAGAGGATGATATGATCAGTGTTAGTTATGAATAAAGGAAGATGATTGGACTATGGATGATTCATAGTTGATGGAGTTTCTATATTGAGACCGAAAAAGTGATGATATGCTAACAAATTACTGACTATGATATGAGATTTGACCAAGCGGATTAGGATGATAGGATGGAGATAAGATAATAGGATGATATGATTAGTTCAAGACCTTAGACAAATTTTGATCAAGATGAAATGGTTGGTGATTAGGTGATAAAATTGATTAAGACAATGGAATAAGGATAAATTTGATGATGAAATGACAAAGGGGTAATGAGAGGTGGATGGTGTAGACCTGTATGTGATCTAGAAGCCAACTAGGATAAGATGCGGTGATGACTAGATGGGTGATGAAGGCAAGGTTAATACAAGTGATCAAGTATGGTTTTAAGATATGAAATAGATAAGATGTGGATGATGAGGTATGATTGGGATGAAGTTAGGGTATGAAAAATGATGTTGGGTATAGTGATAATATGTAATTAAAAGGATGTACATGAGAGAAAATTATATACAAGAAAGTATAAATAAGGATATAAAAGGTGATGGGATAATGAGAAAAAATGGTATGTGGATGATTAAGACTATGAATGAGGTGGAATTAGGATATAATGTGGATGGTGAGACAAGATGAGATTAGGATAGGTGATGGGTTATGATCAAATATGTAAAGGGGTAATGTCAATAAAATGATATGGGAATGATTAATAATATGATGTGAGTAATAGATAAGGCAAGGTCAAAGTGAGGTGTGATTGATTATAGATGAGGTGATCTTAATATATGTAGGTGATAAGGGTATGACCAATGATGGGTGGATATAGTTTAACTAGGAGAGGATTATGACAAGGTGGTGGTGAAAGATAGCATAAAAGAAAAAATATTTACGAGGGGATGATAGGATGCATGATGTATAAGATAAGATGTGGATGATGGGAATATGGCTAATGATAAGGGGATATAACTTGGATTAGGATGGGATAATGACAAGATATATTTGTGGGAGAATAAATTATGTAAAATGAAATGGGTTTTGGGATATATTATATGATGATTAAGATGAAGAGTGATGATTAATGATAGAGGGAAATGGGTAGTCTAAGATGTAATAAAGACAATATGGTGCATGGGATATATATAATAGGTACAAGATCGATGATGATAAGGATAATAATAATTAGGATAGGTAAGTGGATGGGGGAAATTACTAATTATGGATGATACAAATTGAGTACATGTACAATGGGATGATGACAAGTATCTAGAAGGAGATATACAAGACAAGATGTATGATGGGATGATGTCTAAGATGTTGATTAGGATATGTAAAAAAGGGAGGATGGGATAGATATATATAAGGTGATATAATGATGATGATGGAATATACAAGGTGGTATGTACAAGGGAAATATATAGGATTATATAAGTAAAAGGTTGACTCAGCTCACAAACAACATGGGTTTAACACAACACACACCCAAATGAGCAAGCCATAACCTATGATTAGTAAATGAATGCATGTATAACCTATTGTCCACACCATATAAAGGCTACACAAGTGAGGCTATAGGCCAGTGACCCATTATGAAATTGACCGAACCCTCTCAACCTTGTTTTCACTTCATGGTCACTTAGGTGTTATTATTGATGCCAGTAGTGGAAGACCTATTATAGTCAAAAAATCATATGTTAGGATTAATAGTCTCTCTAAGGGCACCTGCTCTATACATGATAGTACATTACAGACCAACTCCATATAGGGTACTATATAGTGCCTAGTTCAAAGAGTTAACTCTTCCCCTTCACGGATGACCTGTATGGGGTCAACCTCTTAGCCTAATGATAACTAACTCTGTTTATTATATTTAGCAGAAACTAGAGTTTGGCTAGTGTGCAGTGATGAAATCCACAACACTAACCTCTATAAACTAATCCCATGCATGGGTGTCAATTCCATGTCATGTGTTATCCTAAGGGGGGGTTTGACAAATAGGCAAACACATGATATGATTAATTAATCAGTTAATTAGCTACGTGTGATGGACACAATACAAAAAAGTTATCTACAAATCAACACACATGCATAAATAGGTATTTAAAAGCAATGATCAATAATATATATATATATATATATATATATATATATATATATATAAGATGATTAAAAATGATATATACATGAAAAAAAAGATTCAAAAATGATTCAAAAAATGACTCTAAGAGTGCCAAATAAATCTTTGATCGGTGTCTTACAAATACATGTGTTAGTAGTCTTATTATGACACTCAAGAGTGATATATTTCAAAATAAGGAATGGTAGTTTTGATAATTTTGTCTTCGATGGTTGTATTACCTATAGGTTAGAACAAAAAATACCCATACAAATTATTATGACTATTTATGATTACTTTGATAAAACTAATGTTTATAAAACTATTATTGATTATATATATACAAGACTATGATTAATTATGAATATTATATGTTTTTGTTTAGATTTGTTTTAACACTTACGATGATGATAAAATGATATTTTAATTAAACATTAACAAAATTGTTTTTTAATTATTATTTTTATGATATAAACCTTTTTTTTTCTTTTTTTGTTTATGTTTTCCTTTTTTAATTAAATTTATTTATTATTAATAAATTATGATTAACAATAAGAAGACTAATCAATCACATTAATTTATAACAAGTAAAAGATCAAAGGGTAATATTAATATATGAGATTGGAAATGAAGTAAAATAATTTGCCGTATAACACAAAATAAACTTTTCATTGGTCAAGCCAAAAAATAATTTAGTCAAACTAGGACAAATGGGATATTAAAAAAAATCAAACAAGTACTATCTCTATAATTATGTCTATGAAGATCATGGATAAAGAAAAAGTCCCAGATTTAAAAATATGACTTAAAAAAGACATGCACATTGAATGCGTCAACAACCTGACCAATTTGTCAAATATTCATGATTTTAGTGATTTGATAGTGGAGCCTAAAATTTGTAGAGGTCTCCCAAGGAATTTAATATTCTTTGGATAATTAATAACCATTGATCTTATTCTCCCAAATTCAAATCCAAGCCCTTGATCTTCCCTCCCTTTCTCTATTTAACCAACCTCTCTGTCCAACCTCAAATGATGAAGAAAATGATAGGGAAACCATGCCAAAATAATTATGGAAAACCTATTACACATATATAATCAAGTCATCAAGAAACCATTAACAATTCAAAATCAAGCTATCACTTTGTCAATATAATTATAAATCATCTACATGAAAATTCTAAGAGGTAACATAAGGCAAGGGAATTTGGAAAACTTATTGTCATTCTGATTTGATTTATAAATGCTTCCTATTGAGTAGTTTATATTTTTGAGTTTAAATTTACATTGTAGAATTCATATAGATATTTAAATCTGACTGCATTTTGGTGACCATGGTGGGTACAAAAATGTGCACCAATTTGGGATTTATTCAAAATATTGACAAATAGCAATACACACCCAAAATCACTGACACCAATAGGAAAGGATAGAGAAAGTAAATCAGAATCAATAGAGCATTATTACCATCATTTTTACCTTCTCATATTTTCATTCTAGGAAATTTTCTTTTTGTGATTGAGCTTTAATGACTTGATTGTTGGATTGCTTGAAAATGCTGGATAATGGCTTCTAAAAGACTATGGATATGGAGAATGGTTTTGCAAGTGTTAATGGATTTTTTATGATGCACTTGTACATGAATTCATTACTTATTCTTGAGTATGGAGAGGTGGTTTAGTTTTATAGGCATATAGGGGGAAGGTCTATGGTCTAAATTTTAATTTCATCCATCAAGATCTATGGTTGAGAAATTTCCACAGAATTTCTAATTCCATGGTAATCTCTCAAATAAGAGCATTCTAGAGGAAGGTGGAAAATTTTGAGAGATCTCTAGAATTTTTCAATTCTATAAATCTCACCATAAATTTTAGGGGTTTATGGAAGGCTAGTGTAGGGTGGTTGGTGGCTATGTGGGGTTATGGGAATTTTAAATTACCATATAATGGATAAATAGGATTAAATTAAGATAATGGGATATTTCAAAAGAATTAATGATAAAATGGGATTAGACTAAGGATAGTAAAATGGATAATAATAGAGAGAGGAAAATATTAGATAAATGGACTAGGATTAGGATAAATTAGTAGGATAAAATGGGTTAACCAAAATTAGTGTCAACTAATATGAATATTAGTTGATTGTAACGAAGTGAGTGATTTTAGGTGCATACAATGATTGTCATGTTTTTTTCCTAAAATATTTAATATGTTTTAAATTAATTAAATTAAAAGGGTTAAATTTATCTATGTTAAAATTAAGGATGCTATTAATAATGATAAATTATTAGCTCTCCTTAGTAGCACATATTGTAGTAATACTGAATCTAAAATACCTTTGGTTACTACTCGAAAAGAAAGGTCATGTCCAACCCATTATATTCCTCCTCCCTCTAGAACTCAAGGTAATGAATTATACCATCCCTACACTATTATCTATCTAATGCTTATATTATATATAAATGTCCATGTTATCAAAATATGAAGAGGTAGGATGTATACTTATGTAAAAAAAATTCTTGAGTATTCGATTTGAAATGTGAAGGATTCGTGATTAGAAAGATAAATCTTTCCAACCCATTAAAAATTAAAATTCCTGATGTGTCCATGCATGATAAGTCTCAATCCTTGAATCAATATATTTAGAGTGTCACCATTCTTTCATAGCAGATTCTCACTATGATGCATTGCATAAATATGTTACAAAAACAATTATAAACTTTGTCTCTAAATGTTCATTAACTTGAAGTTAATCTTTTACATGTCTTAGTGATCACATTTGTTAGAAAATCTTTTTATTATAATGTATTGTGTGTGAGAGAGTGAATTGTGATAAAAAATCACAGAGATACACTTGGTTGAGACATCTTAAGGATATAAGAGAAAATATATAAGATAGAGAGAAGTTGAAAGATTTTTGGGATTTATGATAAGGAATAAATCCTTGTTATAAGAAGATTAATATGTTTATATATGTAATCCATTATTATGAAACCAATGATGAAATAATATTGTGTAACACTCTAAATAAAATATTATTTGGTTTTAGAATACCTTAAGATCCAAGTGTGATGGAAATGTAAAAATGCTTTAAGGGGAATTTGTGCTCTACTTGATCCTATGGATGAGAGAAAACTATCCATGCATAGTTCTTGTGTTTGGATATCACTATTATTTATTTTTTCAAATCCATGTAAACTACATCAATTGAAGAATTCAATATAATGTGTTTTACTCCACATTTTATAAGTTATTCTAGTGACATTGATCTCACTCTCCTACATGGCATCTACAATCTCCTCGGACATCTATGAAACAAAACCAACACCAACCTATAGTTTCCAATCTAGGGTTTCAAATGTTTTTGTAATTTCATTGGCATATAGTGTAATGTTGTAATTAAACATGCATTAAATATTTGGTCAATGGAATTATGTGGTCAAACTCATATGTGCTTATAAATTCTATTTTTTAAATAGTGATAAGTTAGTTAAGTTTTTTTTTTTGGGTGAGATAGTATACATTTTATTTATTATAAAGTGATTTTAGGTTACAAGTTTTAATGTATAAGTGCATCAAGTTTTATATGTATTTAGTAGATGATTTTCAAGCTAATTTTTAAATAAAAATCTACATTTGTTTTATTTATTAGTTTGATTTTTAATTATATTTTTTATCAATATTTTAAATTTAAGATTTTATAGTTTAATAGTGTAAAAATCTTATATTATATCTAAAGTGTTTATATTAAAGGGAGTCATTTTTTTATTATCATGTTGATAAATCATGTTAATGCATCTTAGTGCATTTTAAGAGTCAAAATGATAAATCAATCCTTTTAAAGAGACATTATAAGGTGAATCTGACATCCAATGGATTTTTCAATATTGTAGGGGTTTGATTATTAAGAAAGACATGAAAATTAGTTTCATGTTCTAATTTACTAAGTAAGTAGATTCCCAATGAAGGTTAGAGGTTGGAGGGAACATGTGACCTTGAGTTAGTCACTAAATAAGGGGTTGCATTATCCAATAGTAGTTAACCAAATGTTTTAGCCAAACTAGCAAAAACCAAGCATAATATCTAATAGTAATAGAGATTTCCTAAGTTGATCATGATCAAGTGGTGGTGATCAATGATAGAGGATATGGAAGAAGACAAAAAATAATTTTTTATCATAATATTTTATTCTTTTAGTTTATATATGGTCTATAAAAATAAATTATTCTAATCTATAATATCCCTTTCTATAATTATAATACAAATATCTAAACCAAATAAACTATAGTAGATATGCCTTTGGTAATTTTACTAGCTTGGTTGATGTGTTTGAATGAGTTGGTTGATGTCTCTAAATTCAAAAATGATGTATTCATATGAATAGGTTTATGGGATGGTTGGGGAGTATAGCTAGTTGGTCAGGTATTTCTATTGCTGCTCTGTTGGTTCAGTGTTTGAATCCCCCCAGCCCCGTGGTATCGGTATTAGTCGTGTCTAGCCAGCGGTGCCAGTCATGTTAAAAAGTTTACCCAGCTTTAATAAAAGTGGATAGAATAGGTTTATGGGACCCTATTCATGATTGGTGAGGTTCCCATAATCATCTAAGTATAAAGTCTATGAATGAGTTCATGGGTTCCTCTTCATGTTTCTTAGTCATTAAGTAATGTTTTTAATGCAGATAAAACCAAAAACCTCTACTCTCTTTTAGGTCCTCCTATCTAGATATTAACCCAAATCTTCTCTTTTAATTGAAAATTTTGATAACTTGGATAGTCTCTTTATTCCTCCTATCCTCTTTAGCCATGTCATATTTTAATCTACATGCTATATTTTCAATAATCTTTATAGAATCAAGATTGGACGTCAAATCATCATGCTCACCTTGATTTGAAGTAAACTCAGCATTTATCTCTTCTAAATGAGTTTTGAGATGTTTGCATTCTTTCTATATTGAACTCAAATTAGTCTTTGTAATTCCTAATTGATCCTCAAGATCTTGGATAGTCATTTTGTCTTCTTTGACTATTTCACTTAATCTCTCAAACTTAATTTGAAGATGACTTATCTTTTCACTATGTTTCATGAACTATTCATTAAGATCCTCATGCCTCATCTCATGTTCATCATCCTTGGAATTATAATTACTCTTCAAAGTCTCAATATGACTAATCTACTCTTCAATACTTTTGACCATCAATCTCAACTCAAGATTTTATTGCCTCAACTACTTAGCCATCTTTGTACCTTGGATCACCTTCAAGTGGTTAAACTTTGAAAAGAAGTTCATGCTCTGATACCAATTATTAGAGGTATAGTCAGTAAGTTTGGGGTGAATTAGGGATGATAGGTAATTCAATTAAATTACCAACTCTTAAACATTCAACATATATCAACTTGACCAAGCAACATAAACATGAAAACAAATACATCCAAAGCATACATCACATGAACATATCATATATGTGGGAAACCCTCTTAGGGAATAAAATCCACTAAACCATGAAATATGGACTAAAATATTATAAAACAAGATTCAACATTTATACTATCACCAACTAATTAAGGAACATCCACTCCTTGATTTAGTCAAGCACCCACTTGACCTTTAGTTATCTCCAACTAGCATGGAGGATACAACCCCCTAGGAAATCAAGCACCAAATTAGCTACCTCTTATATGATCTTCACCTATGATTTGATGTTAAACACACCTAATTATGGATTCCTCTTATTTACACTCTTCACCCCCAACCTCTCTCAAATAGCCTCTAGGGCTTACTCACTCAACTAGCCTCTTCCAAGCCAATTATGTCTAATGACATGTGTTTCCATCTTTATCACCTTTATCACAAAATCATGAATAATATTATTCACACTCTAATTTTCCTATCTAACTTATACCTTCTCTTTCAAAAAAAATCTTTTTCACTTGAATCTGCTGTTTCTATCGCTAATTCGCTTTCTACATTCAAAAGATGAATAAAGAAAATAAAGAAATGGACAAGGCTAGAAGTACCTAGATAAAGATTGCGCACCGTAATCCAGACGTTTGTGGGCACCCCTCTTTGGCTGTGGAGGAATGACACCTGCAAGAAAAAAGAAACTTGGACAAGAAAATGTTAGATGGATAGGCAGTGGGTTGCCAAGCGAGAGCTTGTTCCTGAAAGTGTGAAAACTTCTTCAAGGGGGGTCAACCCACTGATAACAGATAGATAAAAGACTAAGGAAATACAGAATGCCAAAATATAGGAGTGATAAACAAATTAGAAATGAACAAAAAGATCAATGGTTACCTGAAAGGAGTTGTCAGGCTGATGACAGTCGCCGAGGTCGGTAATGTTGCCAGCGTCGGTTTCCTAGTCTGCCGACTTCGGTTATCCTGCCGATGTCGGTTGGGGAAGTAACCGGCGTCGGTCGGGGAAGTGGCCTGTAGTCGGGTCTGGTCGGGTTTCTGGACTGTGGATGGGTCTGATTTGTGAACAGGTTCGAGGCAGAGCTCAGGGATGAATTTGAATGGACTGGGGAATGGTCAGGTTCTGATTAGGTGCCCTGTACAGGGTCTTTGTTGACAGGAAGGATGAGGGAGTTGTAAAAGATTGCACTGAAAGGATGAAAGAGTGAAGGGAAGTTGGACAGAGGACAGGGCCTGAGAAGGCTTTTTAGCTTCTCAGGGAGTAGGACAGAGGGAGTGGAAGACAGCAGATGCCAAACAACTGAACACTAAAGAAAAGAAATGAAATGAAATAACAGACTGTGCTTACCTTTTTAGCTTGCTAAATGAAGAGTGGAAGAGCTATTGTTGAGACCACAGAAGACTTAAATCTCTGCTCAAGAATCCCTGCACCTGTTGCTGCTATTGCACGAGGTCCAGAGGGAGAAGAAACGAATGCCAAAATGCCAAGAGGAATTTATTTGTGAGCTCAAGGGGCCGGGGGCTGGAATGGATGCAGAAAGGAGTCTTGAATGCTGCCGACGCTGGCAGTATCGCCAACGTCGGCTAAAGGGTCACCAACGTCGACAGTGGTAGAATGGGGACAGAGACTAAAAATAGCCTCTGCCCGTTCTTGCACGCCGCCGGGTGAGGGATTGTGGGAAGAACGGTCATGAGGATGCTTAAATGGGCGCGGGAGGAAGATAATGAGAAGATTTGGCATAATAAAGGCTAGGAGGGAGGTGGAGGGATCCAAGGGAGGATCCAAGATGGCAAGGGTGAGGTGGAAAGGGGGCCACTTAATTGACATATTTAAGTTATTTTAATCAAATGAATGGAGGGAACTAGGGACAAGGGTTAGGATATGGGTTTGAGGCGGACAAGGGGGGAGAACCAAGGTGCAGACACATTTGTGGTGTCTACATTTGCCCCTTTTTGTCTTGTTAGTTGTTCTTGACGAACTGCAAGACAAAAATAGGAGTTGGTTACCCCAGGAAAAGGATGAGGTGTTCCCCCCTCAAAGCGATAGTCGAGAGAAGGAAACTGGAGATCGAGTGTCGATTTGACAGAGAGATGGATAGAAGAGTGTGAGCAAAAATGCTGCAATAGTCGTGATTGCGTGTATACCATTTCACGGGATGATTGGGTTAAATTATCGCATGTCGAGGGTCAAGGAGTGCCAAAATTAAAGTAACCAGGCCCCAGCATTTAGTCATCTGCTGATCGGGTTACTCAATCTAAGCTAAAGCTCCAAATGGTCATCGTGTTCTAGGTATCCCAGGCTCAGGAAGTGCTCCCAGAAACACGAAAATGCCACAAGAAGTAGAGATCAACTAGCTTGCGATCCTATACTTGCGAAGGGTCAAAAATAGTCTGCGGACAATTTTGCTAACCAGCCGTGAGGTAGCACACACGCAAAAACAACCAAGGCAACATTGGCTTGGAAGTAGTTGAAGGTCGAAGGAGATACGCATGATCTCCAATGGTCATTGGTCAAGGGGATGGATGGACGAAAGGATGTGGCCAAGCTAACCTCAGAAAACGTCATGTGATCTGAGTGCTACCTACATAGCCCTTATGTGAAGGGCCTCAGGCCAATGTAGTTCCCCCTAAAAGGGAGGAATGGTCAAAGAAAATGATTGGTCTTGGTCAAAGTTGACAGAGTTGGTCGTGATCAAAGTCACAGAAGAGAAGGTTTGTCCATCAGAGAGATGAACAAATGGGGGTGGTCAAGCTAACCTCAGAGGATGTGTTATCTGAGTGCTGCCTACATAGCCCTGGTCATAGGGCCTCAGACCAATGTAGTTCGGACTTGTTGAGAAGATTGGTCGATGATTGGATGTGGTCAAGTGTCGAAATGATGAGGGTAAGATGAGGATAAGATGATGTATTCTGTAGAATTGGTCGAGAGTCTTTCATCCCTAACAAGTTTCCATAGTCATGATGGATGTATGCTAAAAATGAATGGAGGTCTATTTATGCTTCAACAAGTATTGGTTTATGCTTAACATAAATTGGGTCTGGTTGATAGTTTCCATGTGTATTGGTGTCCATAGAAACTATGTGAAATGGACGAGGATGATGTCTAATGCCATGAGGATGAGAAATAGCTTGGTTTGAGTCGACAATTGATGTGGTTAAATGTGACCAAAGTGTAGAGAAAAAGTGAAAGGCGAATCGCTCTTTCATTGACAAGGACCAGAAAGGGAGCATAGATAGGGGTTATTAGAACAAAGGCCCCGTTCATGCATTACGTCGTTAACCAGTGTTGTGTTAGAGCGGTAATCGAATCACTTTGACATTAAAGTGAGCTCGAAGTCCCTTGAGTAGGTAATAGGAGGAGGATAGGGTAACCCAGTTTAAGAGTAGGAATAACCTTGTCCCTTTTTATAGGAGACCCTGAGACAACTACAAGTCAAGTCCATGACTCATTTTTTTTTTTTTTAATTTATTTATTTATTTATTTTATTTATTTTTTGAGTCATGGATAAGACTGTAGAAGTTCAAGGACTCCCTTTTATTATGACAAAGCATCCATACGTCATAAAAGGGTTGTAAAGGACTTGTTAAAGGGGAATCGGGTTGAAAAGAATGAGGATTAAGAGGACAAGGATTGCTCAAGGGACGAGCTCAAGTTACGTGTCCAGTAGATGAGTACTCGACTAACAGAAGAATGGTCATAGATGCAACGCATTAAGAGGCTCAGGTTCTAGCCGTCCGTCGAGGGAGGACAGACGATAAGTCCCTGACCCATACTTGTGCGTGATGATAAAAGGTCCAAGCCAATTGGGGGTGAATTTGCCTCATTTGCTTCACTCCATATTGGTCACGTGTTGATTCTCTTTGAGGATGAGGTCTCTGATGTTGAAATTTCATTCTCACAGATTTTTATCGTAGGCTCGCTTTATGCGACTTTGGTAGACATGGAGATGATTGAGGGTAGCAAGACGGTGCTCGTCAAGTAACTCAAGTTGAGCTAAGCGATCTTGACGAAAGTCATCATTGGAAAGAATGTCATGTAGGGAGATGCAAAGAGATGGGATCTATAGTTTGAGAGGTAAGACAGCCTCTGTTCCATACACGAGGGAGAAAGGAGTAGCACCCATAGAGGTTCAGATGCTAGTGCGGTAGGCCCACAAAGCGAAGGGAATATGAATGTGCCAATTCCTTCCTGTGTCGTTGACCACCTTCATGAGAATTTTAGTTAGAATTTTGTTGGAAGCCTCAGCCTACCCATTTGCTTGTGGGTAGTAAGGCGAAGAAAAGCTGAGTTTGATGCCAAATGAGTCGCATAGTTTTTGGACAGTCTTGTTTTTTAAGGACTTGCCATTGTCGGTGATGATTTTGTGAGGGACACCGAAACGTTAGATGATGTGGCTGCTGATGAAGTCGACAATTTTGTCAGCTTTTGTGGAGACAAGAGGAATGGCTTCCACCCACTTGGTGAAATACTCAGTGGCAGTGATGATGGACTGATGACGAAGAGACGAGTGAGGGTTAATCTCACCGATGAGATCTAAGCCCCACTGAGAGAAAGGCCATAAATCCTGAGTGACTTGTAAGGCGTGGCTAGGGAGATGAAGCAGGTTAGAGTGCTACTGACACTTGATGCAACGCCGAACATAGTCACTACAGTCCTGATGAAGGGTGGGCCAATAATAACCCAGGCGAAGGATGCGCTTGGCAACCGAGTTTCCACTGAAGTGTCCACCACAAATCCCGTCGTGGACTTGTTTTATGGCGTGAGAAGCTTCAGTGGAGGTGAGACAGTGAAAAAGGAGGCCGTCAAAGCCTCGCTTATAGAGAAGACCCCCTAGCATGGTATAGCGAGCTGTGCGCTTGATGAAAGCTCACCGTGCATTGCTAGAGAGGTTGGGAGGAGTGACAGAAAGAGACAAGTAGTCCACAAGTTGCTTATACCAGTCATCTCGTGGGCTAGAATTGATAGTGTTGATATGGTCGATGTGAGGGGAGATGTATGAAGGCAAGGGTACAAGATGCACCGTGACAAAAAGTCGAGATGACGATGATGAAGATGGGATATGCGAAGCAAGAGAAGCCATGGTGTCAACAAACTTGTTCATAGAGCGTGGAACAGTCTGCAAGAGATAATGGTCGAAAGATGCCAAAAGAATGTTAGCACGATTTTTATACCTCTGCAAAACTTCATTTTTATAGAGGTATGAACCGTTAACTTGATTAATGATGAGCTGCGAGTCACCGAAGATGTTGATAGACTTGATGTGGAGGGAAAGGGTAGTCTGAAGTCCCAAAATTAAGGCCTCGTATTCAGCCATATTATTGGTACAATCAAAGTCAAGCTTGAAAGATAAAGGCATGGGCTCCCCTTTGAGTGGGATGAGGATGACCCCCGCACCCCCACCGAGTTGACATTTGGAGCCGTCAAAGAACATGGTCATTTGGTAGACGGTGTCATCGGTGGAAAGTGTAGCGATAGATTCGTCAGGGAACTCACACTGTGAAGGTTGATTGTTGAGAAGAGGGGCATCTACTAGTTGGTCAGTGATAGTTTGCCCCTTGATAGATTTCTACTGGATGAATTCGAGGTCAAACTCAGCGAGTAGCATGAGCCACTGAGCCATACATTGATTCTGATATGGCTTGGAGTGCATAAACTTGAGAGGGTCAATGTGAGTGACGACAAAGGTTTTGTGGTTGAGAAGATAGTGGCGGAGCTTGGTAGTGGAAAAGACTAATGCCAAACAGAGTTTCTCGGTATGAGTATACCGAGTTTCATAGTCGACTAGTGTTCGGCTGATGTAGTAAATTGCTTGCTCATGATGATGCTCATCTCGGTGCGCGATCATGGCACCTAACGAATGGTTGGTGGCAGAGATATAAAGGTAGAAGGGTTGGTCATCTTTAGGTGGAACGAGGACTAGTGGAGAGACCAGATAGCTTTTGAGGGCTTCAAAAGCCTCTTGACAGTCCTCATCCCATTTAAAGGAGACGTCCTTCTTAAGGAGATGATGAAAAGGTTGGCAGCGGTCTGAAAGCTGCGAGATGAAACGGCAGATGGACTGGAGCTTCCCTTGTAGACTGCGAAGCTGCTTGAGATTGGTCGGGGGTGGCATTTCGAGGATAGCAGGGATCTTGGTGGGATCTATCTTGATGCCACAGAAGGAAACGATGAAGCCGAGAAGCTTGCCTGAGAGGACCCCAAAGACACATTTCTTGGGGTTAAGGCGAACATTATATTGAAGAAGGTGAGAGAAGATGATTTTGAGAATGGTCAAGTGGTCGCGGTGAAGCTTGGACTTGCCGAGAAGGTCGTCCACATAGTCCTCCATGATTTTGTGGAGGAGATCATGGAAAATGTAGGTCATGGTGCGCTGATATGTGGCACTAGCATTTTTCAAGCCGAAAGGCATGACTCGATAGCAGAAAGTCCCCCATGGGGTGATAAAGGTAGTCTTGTGCTGATCTTCCGGTGCGATCAGGATTTGATTGTATCCTGAAAAACTGTCCATGAGAGATAGCATCTAATGGCCGGTCATGAGATCAACAAGTTGGTTAATGTTAGGAAGAGGAAAGTCATCTTTGGGACAAGCTAGGTTAAGGTCGTGATAGTCTGTGCAGATCTGAATTCCCCCAGTTGCTTTAGTAACTGGGATGATGTTAGAGACCCACTGCAGATAATCGATGGGTTAGATGAAGGAGACAGAAAGAAGGCACTGAAGCTCCTCTTTGACAAGGAGCGCAATTTAAGGATGCATCTTTCGAAGCTTTTGCCTAACAGGCTTAGCTTCTGGTTTGGTGACAATGTTATGGGTAGCGATGGTGGGGTCGATGCCAGGCATGTCGCTGTAAGTCCAGGCAAAGGCCTTGCTATGGTCGGAAAGAAACTAGGTATAGTCAAGCTGCTCCTGAGTGTCTAAAGATTGGCCAATCTTTAAGATGTGAGGAAAATCGGAAGAAGGGAGGTTGATGTCAATGGTTGATTCATTTAACATAACCTGGGTCTCGGAAGGGAGGGAACGCTGGATGAAAGAGTCATCGGCACCCATGTAGGAAAGGATGGCGTCATCGTCAACGCAGTGGACAATGTGAATCGTTGCCGACTCATCCTCTATCATGTTAGGAAAGATGAGAGGGAGAGATCGGGACACCCCATTGAGCTGATAGGTCAGGGGTTCCAGGCGGATGGTGTTTATGGAAAAAAAAACTAGGAGGGATGGAAACCACCGACTCCGTAGGTGACGAAGGAGAAATGGGTGAGTTTGGAGGAGATTGGTCAATGGTTGGCTCGGGACAAAGGTCGGAAGGAGCCTGAGTGGGGTCATGATATCCCAGGCCATACCGTTTCTTGGCATCATCATCATTGAGCGGCTCGATGGGCTGATGGGAGCCCTGCTCATAACGTCCAAAACCAAAACCCTTCCATGCACACCTATAAAGGTAAGTGTGTGCGAAGGCGGGGTTGCCAAGAAATGAGAAATCTGATGTGAAAGGTTGGGGTGAAGAGAGGGAATTGTCGTTGGTAGGAGCTTGATTGAGCCCCCCATAGACAAAGTTGGTTTGGAGGTGAGGAGGACGATAAGGCACGACCATCCCGATCCGATGGTCATAATTGGGACTGAGATGAAGGCATCCATACTCTTGCGGAGTTTGGAACATGTCTAGGGTCAACAAGCGATATTCCCCAAGTGATAGTCATTGGAAGATGTCTTCCATGGGGTCTTTGGTCGGCGCTTGAAGAGTAGGGGTGAGGGTGACCGCCGATTGTGAACTGGTCGAAACTTCTACAGATGGAGGCGGTGCCAGAGTTGACGGCTTGATGGGAATGAGGACATCGTTGGGACGATAGGTTGTGTTGCAAGTCTTGAAGGGTGAAGGGTCAGCGGGAATGGTGTGGACTTGCCCGTCATGCTCAAACTTCACACAACGGTGCAGGGTGGAGGGGACACAGGCCATGGCACGGATCCAAGGTCGACCCAGTAGAATGTTGTATTGAAACTCTCCTTCGATGATATAGAAGAGCTTCGGGACTGTGCGTGGATGAATGTGAATGTGAAGGATGACTGTGCCAATGGTCGTGGTGGCGGTGTCATTGAAAGAGCGTAAGATCACGTCAGTTTTGGAGACACAATTCTTGGGAAGAGCCAACTGGTCAAAGGCATGGGTAGAAATTATGTTGATGCTAGCGTCGCCATCGATCATAATGTGTTTAATGCGTGTTCGATCAACATAGACAGTGATGAAGAGGGCAGCGTCCTGATCTTCCGTGTTAGATGTGGGAATCTCAGAATCGCTGAATGTGATGGAGGTGACGGGAGATAAAGAATGGATGAGGGCAGCAAGTGGTTGGGGGTCCTCAGGTTGGACCTCCGCTGCCTGTAAGGCTTGGATGAGGGCTTAACGGTGCTGAGGCTAGGTTTGGATAAGGTCATAAAGAGACATCTTTACAGGCATCTGGTGAAGCTGCTTCAGCATGGAGTCATGAATTGGCCTAGAAGAAGAAGATGAAGAAGGCTGGGACGCGCCAAGGATAGAAATTTTAGGCTTGGGCGCAAGAGGTGGCTTGATGAAGGGATAGGTCCAAGGAATGACGGCTTTTTCTTTCGCCTTGTCCTTTTGCGACCTAGTGGTTATACGGATAGCATTGATTTCAAAAATAGGAGGTGAAGAAGGGGTCATGTCTTGCTGGTGAGATGTTGACGTGTTTGAAGAGGTTGGATGAGAAGGAGTCGAGGTCTGGTCAAGAGTGTCCTCAAGGAGAAGAGTGTCCTTCTCCATATAGCAGTGGATGACGGCTTTGAGGGCACAACAAGTCTCGGTATCATGTCCTGGTGTACGATGATATAAGCAGATTTTCATGTCGTCGAACCAGGAGGGCTTGGACCCAAGAGGTTAGAAAGGCTTGATGGGTGGAAGGGTTATGTCAGAAGTCTGCAGAAGTCGGTGTAATATCAACGAGTATGAGCCCACTAGAGGGTCCGTGCTATTTGATATGTGTGAGGTCGGTGACTTTTGCTTTGGCGAGGTTGGAAGAGGTTTCCGTACCACCTTATGGGTTGATGGTGCGGTGACAGGCAGAGACGGCATCTTCTTGGTGATTGGTACCACCTTTTTTGGAGAAGGATGGCTGGAGGTAGGTAGAGGAAGCAAAGGAGGCAACAAGTTTTGTTTGGAGGCCAGAGTGGGAAGGATTCTAGCCAAGGTCAAAGGATGGGGGCCCAAAATGGATGGCAATGGCGACGGGGAAGGAGGTGTTCACTTCGGCGGTCTAGCAGTCTCCTTTGACTTGGTTGGAAGACTACTACTGGTCAAGGCCTGGTCTAGGTCCACCTTCACTTGTGGGTGAGTGAGGGTGGAGACAGGACGAACGCCAAGTGACTTGATAGGCTTAGATGAGAGAGATGCAGGTTTCAGGTTTGGTTGAGGTTTAAGAGTCTGGTCTTTGTCAAGATTCTGAAGAGATTCTGTCTTGGGAAGATTAGCAGCATGTGATGATAGGGCATGGGTATGTTGAAGGGCTTTAAGACACTCCCACAACACCTGAGGTGTCACTTTTCTTGGAGGGAGAAGATTGATTTTCTCCACTAACCGGGAAAATGGCTGAGAAGAAGATGTTGATGGTCGCGAGGTTGAAGACGAGATGGGTGTAGTGGTCTTAGAGGCATGGTATGGTGACGACAAGACAGATTTAGATGGAGACAAAGGGGAGACAGGTTCTTCCCTGGGTGGAGAAGAATCCGGAAAGCGAGGCTCCTCAAGCAGGTAAAGGGCAGGGATGATGGTGCCCTCCACTTGCGGTTGAGGAGTAGGAAGGGTCGGGTCCTCCATAGGCAGCAGAAAGGAGGATGGCGAGACCGGTGGTGCTGGTAAAGCTGAGGCATCCTCCAAGATGAGAGAGGTCGATGGAGAACTAGCCGGGGAAAGAGGTTCATCCACATGTGATGGACTGATTGATGGACTAACCTCTTGAGGTTGATTGGGGATGAAAGGCGAGACTGTATTGACTATTCGAATGTTGTGTTCATGATTGTCGTCAATTAAGGTTCGGACATTGTTTTGAGTTGGCGGATGATTAGGGAATGGCTATTTGAAGATGTCAATGGCCTGATTAGGGGGTGCATTGGGATTGTCTAAGATGAGGTCCCCCTTTTCAAGCATGTCTTGGATTATGTTCTTAAAAGTTTTGCAGTTTTACGTGTCATGTCCCTTAACACGGTGGAAGCTGCAGAAGTCTTGTTCCCTATACCACGCAGGGATGGCGTGTGAGGGATCAAATTGTGGAGGAGGTTGGGCTTGAGGGAGATTGAGGACCCCCTGCTTAACAAGCTTTTCCAGCACAGACGCGTATGATTCTCCAAGAGGAGTATACCATTGTTGTACGTATGTCTGCTGGAATTGGTGAGTGACGCAACTGAGATGTGGATGGCTCAGGCTGATTGGTTGAAGAAGATGAAGGTCTAACGACCACAGTGTTAGCTGAGGCCTTGGATTTAGAATTGGATGATGATGGCTTAGCAAAAGAAGAGTCATTGGTCTTGGAGTTGGGATTCTTGCTCCGTAACTTGACTTTATTCTCCTCGATGGCACGCAACTCAAGTTTACGGGCCATCGTGAAGGCTTCGTTGAAGGTGCGGAAGGTTTGAACCCTCAGGGTGGAAGAAATATGTCTAGCGTAGGCTTGGGAGAAGAGTTCAATAAGCTTGGCCTGGGGTAAGGAAAAGGAGAGTTGATTGATGAGGCCTCTCCATCGAGCAACGAAGTCGGCTATGGACTCGTCCTCGAATTGCCAGATAGAATAGAGGTCCGTGATCGAGACCTTCTTGGTTATGTTGATGGAAAAGTGATCGAGGAAGAGCTGGGCCAATTGTGTGAATGAGAAGAGGGAATGGCTGGGAAGGGAGCTGTACCAGTCGAGCGCAGCACCTGAGAGAGACATAGGAAACGTGCGTAAGAGCAACGCATCATCATGGGCAATGAGGTAACATGCATGTCTGAATGCTCGCAAGTGTTGCTGTGGGTCTTCCTTGCTTTGAAAGCGAGAAAACTTTGGAAGCTCCCACTGGCTAGGATATGGTCTGATTGGGATAGAAGGATGAATGGGCTCATTGTAGATCTGCTCATATGAGAGAGCATTGCGTGAGCCAGAAACAGAGGTCTCTAGACTGGTCATCTTGTCTATCAACATTTTGATGATATTTGCCGACGGATTGACGGGTGGCGTGCCCCCTAAGTTGTAGGGCGCTTGGAAGAGGCTAGGGGAGGCATACGATGTAGTCGGTTGCCCCTGTAAAGGTGCAAGGTAGGGGTAACTAGTCGTAGGGATAGATGAAGAGGCTAAAGGTGGTTGGGTAGAAGGCATAGCTAGGCCCAATGTTGCCACGATAGGTTGGACTGTGGTGACGGGGGCCAAGGGATAAGAAGCCACCCTGGTGTTGATAGGGGCCAGGGTAGGCGAAATAGAGACGACAAGGTTTTGAAAAGGAGTGGATAGCGGTTGAGCGGGTTGATGTTGATAGGGGGCCAAAACCCCGGTGGAAGTGGGCCCAAAGATAGAGGGAGAGGCCACGCCTAGAGGATTTGTCAAAGTCTGGTCAGTGGTCGAAGCGATGGCTTGAGTGTCCAAGGGTTAAACTACGGATGCCACCGATACAGCCGTAGTTGCGGCAAGAGAGGCTGGCATTCCGTAGATTGGATTGCCCAAGGATTCTCACGTTCGGCTATGTGCGAGATAGTGTTGCAAGGCCTTGACATTGAGGTCCAAGAATCGTTCAAAATCTTGGTCCCCTTCTTGGACAATAGGAGTCTGGGGCGGGGTTGGACGAATAGGAGTTCTTTCGGTCTCCGAGTTGAACTCCATTGTAGGCTTGGTCACGGACGGGGTAGACGGAAGTGGTTGACGGCTAGCGTGGTTGACAAGAGCCTTGGCTTGGCTACGAGTTAGAACCATGCAAGGCAAAGAAGGTTCAGGTTTTAGAAACTGTGTTTTTCTATTTCAAATAACCAGAATGGAGTTTTTGACAGAGAAGGGACAGGTTTTAGGCAGCTAGTTTTGAAAAAAAAGGACAGTGACAGAGACCGACGTCGGTTGAGAAACGGATGTCGGTAATAAATATGGCCGATGCCAGTTAGATAACCGATGCTGGTAATAGAGGAAAGCCGACGTCGGTGGAAGAACCGATGC
This sequence comes from Torreya grandis, assembly GCA_037957365.1. NCBI lineage: Eukaryota > Viridiplantae > Streptophyta > Pinopsida > Cupressales > Taxaceae > Torreya > Torreya grandis. The sequence goes on from JARHVA010003175.1 coordinate 1,681,845, forward strand.
TGGTGACTGTGTTTTCCAGAGAACCAAAAGATTTTAAGATTCTTGGAAAAACAGTGAAGAAAGCATCCTCACTCACTCAAACAAATAGATGAGAAAAGAAGAACTGAGAGAGACAGACAAGCCTAAGCGATAAATCCTAGGAATTAACCTTAGAATCTTGTGGCTTATGCATTAGATGAATGTTTAGGGAGATTGGCTGTAAGAAAGGTCCTAGAAGAGGCAGTCTAGAGCTGGTTTCGGGTCTTGTTTTAGGCACTCAAAAATCTGTGTTAGGTCTGGTACGTGGCCTGTTGCTAAGGAGCAAGCTCCCCTCACTTCACGATTCCAGTGGTTAGTTGGTCTCGCTTAGCCAAGATATACCTCGCCTAGAGTTTATCCTCCGCCAGAGAACGGAGTGGGCTTCCCCCTTGGTGATGAAATCCAAGTAGGGTCACCGGGACAGGTAAGGTATCCGCTGGGGGATGAAATCCAAATCGGGCCTTGTCTCAAGTAAGTTTTATGTTCGTTTTAGTGCATGTGGTTTGGTAGTGTAACATCAAGTGTCTACGATTTATTCAATATGTGGATTTAAGTTACTAGATGTGGACTAATGCAAGCACAAGCAGAAATGGAAGTGCGATACGTTTTAAGCCCAAGTCGAAATGTGAGATTTGTTATGAAGACAAGTTTGAGAAAGGGTTGAGAGTATAATGTTTAGACTAGTCTAGAAATGCAAGGAAGAAAGATTCGTTTTAGTCCTGCTTATAGTGTCATTTGGAATAGAAGAAAGAGACAAGAAGGAAGGAGCCTAAATGCACCTAAATGAATGAAAGGAAGAGGAACCCGAGGAAGAACCTAAGGTCCCACCGGGTGTGCCAGAATGTTTCTATCGCTAATTCGCTTTCTACATTCAAAAGATGAATAAAGAAACTAAAGAAATGGACAAGGCTAGAAGTACCTGGATAAAGATTGCGCACCGTAATCCAGACGTTTGTGGGCACCCCTCTTTGGCTGTGGAGGAATGACACCTGCAAGAAAAAAGAAACTTGGACAAGAAAATGTTAGATGGATAGGCAGTGGGTTGCCAAGTGAGAGCTTGTTCCCGAAAGTGTGAAAACTTCCTCAAGGGGGGTCAACCCACTGATAACAGACAGATAAAAGACTAAGGAAATACAGAATGCCAGAATATAGGAGTGATAAACAAATTAGAAATGAACGAAAAGATCAATGGTTACCTGAAAGGAGTTGTCAGGCTGATGACAATCACCGAGGTCGGTAATGTTGCCGGCGTCGATTTCCTAGTCTGCCGACTTCGGTTATCCTGCCGACGTCGATCGGGGAAGTAATCGGCGTCGGTTGGGGAAGTGGCCTGTAGTCGGGTCTGGTCAGGTTTCTAGACTGTGGATGGGTCTGATTTGTGAATAGGTTTGAGGCAGAGCTCAGGGATGAATTTGAATGGACTGGGGAATGGTCAGGTTCTGATTAGGTGCCCTGTACAGGGTCTTTGTTGACAGGAAGGATGAGGGAGTTGTTTGGGATTACACTGAAAGGATGAAAGAGTGAAGGGAAGGTGGATAAAGGACAGGGCTTGAGAAGGCTTTTCAGCCTCTCAGGGAGTAGGACGGAGGGAGTGGAAGACAACAGATGCCAAACAACTGAACACTAAAGAAAATAAATGAAATGAAATAACAGACTGTGCTTACCTTTTTAGCTTGCTGAATGAAGAGTGGAAGAGCTGTTGTTGAGACCACAGAAGACTTAAATCTCTCCTCAAGAATCCCTGCACCTATTACTACTGTTGCACAAGGTCCAGAGGGAGAAGAAACAAATGCCAAAACGCCAAGAGGAATCTGTTTGCGAGCTCAAGGGGCCGGGGGCTGGAATGGATGCAGAAAGGAGTCTTGAATGCTGCTGACGCTGGTAGTATCACCGACGTCGGCCGAAGGGTCGCCGATGTCGGCAGTGGCAGAATGGGGACAGAGACTAAAAATAGCCTCTGCCCATTCTTGCACGCCGCCGGGTGAGGGATTGTGGGAAGAACGGTCATGAGGATGCTTAAATGGGCGCGGGAGGAAGATAATGAGAAGATTTGGCATAATAAAGGCTAGGAGGGAGGTGGAGGGATCCAAGGGAGGATCCAAGGTGGCAAGGGTGAGGTGGAAAGGGGGCCAATTAATTGACATATTTAAGTTATTTTAATCAAATGAATGGAGGGAACTAGGGACAAGGGTTAGGATATGGGTTTGAGGCAGACAAGGGGGGAGAACCAAGGTGTAGACACATTTGTGGTGTCTACATCTACACACACACAACTAGAATAATTAGTCCAATTAGACCTTGAACTTATACCACTCTCTTCCTTTAACCCATCTAGGTCTAAAAAAATTATTTACATATTTGTTATAACATTAAAATAGATCCATACACACATTAAATGTGATAAACACACTCTTCATGGGTCTACCATTACCTCATTATCCCCAAACCACCATTAGGTCTTGGTGAAACCAAAACCAATTAGGCCTTAGTATTCACACTTTCATGTGAGACTATTTAGACCACCTTCATCCTTTACCAATGATTAAAACACATCAAAAATATTTATGATATCCCATTTATTTATCCCATATGTGTCCATGTCACCTGGAATACCAACTCATATTTTAAACCTAACAGTTAAGTCTCCTTTTTCTTCAAGTCATCATACACAAAAAACACAATCTCAAACTCTTGAAGTAACTACTCAAATATTTCACATATACATATGATTATATCACATGGGTTAATCATTTAGGATGTATTTAATAATTTTATGTGCTTTATACACTTCATCATAGTCTCTAATAACTCAAATCAACTCTCTAAAAATGACCACTCAGAATAGTCAGACATAGTCAAGTTATTATGAATCTCTATATCTGATCAAGGGAACAATATGATAACTAATGACTTATCATAATCCTTAGAGACTTATATAGCATCTCCATAGTCATTTTATTCTTTAGTTATGATTATAACAACTTCAACTTACCTATGCAATATGGTCACTCAATCTACGAATACATTCAACAAACACAGTTAACTTCTAAGACTTTGTTCATATTGATTATAGATTGGTCAAACCTAAAAAATACACATAGAAGGTATTCATGGTGTCTATAAAACTCTCCAATAGGTATATCATATTGAAACATCAATACATTATCAAGAACATCTCAATTATCCTCCTCAGGTCACTTATAGATCATGGTCAGACACATATTCAACTTTCGATCTTAATAATTTTGACTGTCAAACATTCAAAATATATAAAAAGATTATATGGAATTATATTGAATTGATCTTAAACTTTTCTTTATACTCCATCATGAAATGCATCCTTGATCAAAATATATATCTCAAATACTAACTAGTTTTCCCTTATAAATTTCAATATTTAAATTCCAATGGTCACTCTACAAATGTTGAACATCAAACACTTTGAACTCATCTCATGTTCCCTAAAATTTTTGAACAAATGTGATATATCAATATCTTTAGAATAATACTATCTTTAAATATTTAATGCTCACTATCTATTTTTGACACATGCATCTATGATTAAGATACTTGGCACCCTTATGTGCCTTGTGAGCACATTGACTATTGAATCCATTAAATTTCCAACACATGGGAGTCTTCCGTGCCTTATGAGCATAATTTGACATATTGACTAAATACATACTATTGGATCACTACTTATAATATCACACACTCCATTGGATCCTTATCCAATTAGATAATTTTTTTACCGTTAGATCTTTGATCCAATTCAATACTCCTTGTAGATCTTCAATATCACAAATTTTGCTAAGTATGGGAAATTAGTATATTCTTTATGAGAATTAAACTTTTCACCTTAATTTTTTTTACACCCCATGTCCAAACCTAAAATTTTAACCATATGATTTACTCCCATAGGGGAATCCATCCATGTATTAAACTACTCCTTAAACCTTCACACATGTGAAATATGACATCATCAAACTGATTGTGTAGCTTTATCTATCAAGATGACTACTTGAACATAGACACTCAATTGACTACTTTGATGAATTATATTTACTTCTATAAGAATTATAAGAAATTATAACACCTTATAGGTTCTCTGTAATATGTCAATATCATCATTATCATATATCACTCTCCTCATTAAGTCAAATACTCTCTAAACCATCAATCTGATCATTTTTCATTAATGTACTAGTACCACATGTTCTCTTTGACATCAATGAAAACCAAACATTAGTGACTATTCTCAAAAATATTCTACTTGATCTTCTTTCTCAATGACTAACCATATCACTAGTATTTTTCTTGATGCATGTGTTCCACCATGAGCATTATCCTCTCTAAGCATTGCCCTAAATATTTTCTTATCTCTTTCACCTCTTCTTCTATATTCATCTCTTTTATTTTGGTGTCTTATTTCACCAGCTTATACTTGTGGTACATTGTCTCATCCATGACCTACTTTTTATTTTTTTTTAATTCACTTTCTAGGTCTCACTTGGACCTTTCTTTCTCAACATGTTTGCCTACTTGCCCCCAAGGACCTCACTTGGGTCTCCTTCACTCTCTTTTCCCCTCTTCTCTTTATTATAACTTGAATTATCTCTCTTATTGATCTTGTAATTGAGTTTCTAAAAATTATCTTCACCTTCTTCAAGCCTTAATGGGTTTAAAACAACCACCATAACTATTTTTTAAAATTTTATATGCTCTTTATCTTATCTAGGCTCTTTTTTCCTAGAATTTAAGTCCTTCAACTTAGACTTAGAGGATATAACTTATTAATTCACTAATATTATTATTTATTCTAACCTCAATGGGTCATACCTATAACTTTGTTCAACTTAAAAATGTTCTTCACAAGTTGAAATTTTTTCATAAACGCATTAACAAATTATCAAAAAAATGTACCTTTTTTAATTTGAATCTTGTCCATTCTTCTTTGCTAGTTGGATATTCTCACTCTGATACCAATTTATGTAGACACAACCATCAACCTATGTTCTCTACTAGGTCCTCCTATCTGGATCTTATCCCAACTCTTTTCTTTTACTTGCAAATTCTTTTCTTTGGTCATATGGACCATAGTTCTATCCACACCCTCATTGCTTCATAATCCCAATTATAGATTATAAATTTAATAACACATCCACAAAACATTTATGGTATATTTTTGTCATAAAAATCTTTCATGGACTCACTTGGAATCTCTATTCACTTAGTAGTTTTTTATACACACCAATGGCTCATGACAAGACTAGTGCTCCTTGTAGCCCTTCAAACACCTAAATATTGAAGGTATAAATAATCCATAAAGTTTTACAATAGAATAAAAAAAAATTAGGTACCATTTATCACATTTAAACTCATCCTAAAGTTTCAAGTCACCATTCACATTATAAGTACCTTTTATCTCTCTTACTTCCTTCCAATTAAGTCTTTCTATGCTTAATACACTCCCATAGTGATATAAATAATACTAGGACATATGGTACTACTAAAACAATTACAAAATATTTTATAACACATATAATAGATCCATATTATAAAATTTTATGAAATTCCAATTGTGGAATCATTAGTTATTCCATTTTTATTTCAAAACGCTAGGTTTTGTCTTATCAGGCTTGTGTAAGGCTGATATATGTGAAAATTTTGAGTTTCAAATACTTTAAAATTAATTATAAGGTATTTTTAGGTCTTCCCAACATATACTAACCTATTCCAATCGTTCTTTGACCTCACTCAATCACCATATGTCTTCAAAATCCAAGTATGAAGGGTTATGAGTTATAAAACATAATTGTGTTAATGGAATGATGGTTTATGAGAATAATCTTGACTTATTTAATGTAAAAATTATCCATTGGTGTCTTTATAACCTTCCTATAACATTTACATGATATTTTATCCTTTATCATACTTTTAAATCTTCGAACATGAATTTATACATAATTTTAACTTCATGTTCCTTATATGTGTCAATAGGTTTAAGTAATAGCATTGAGTTGTGAACAAAATTAATGAATTTAAAAGTTTAATAAACCTTATTAAATACTATAATATCCTCTCCACACTTCCAAAGTTTTAAATATCTTACAATAAAACCTTTATTGTCTTTCCTTTGTGACTGTGCAAACAGGGTTCCTCTCAAGACTGTGTATGAAAATTTTCTTTATCTCTTGTATATTTAATGGATTATTAAGAATAAACATAGATTAGATTAGTAAATTATAAACACCTCAATATTTTTAATTTCTCACCATAATTTAGGCATTCATAAAAAAATATCCACGGTATGCATTAACTAATTATTCTTGAATGCAAGATAGAATTACTCTCAATTGACTGTATTACAAGTTGTACTTTTGATATCTATCAAGATAGTTATGGAAACACAAAATAATCATGAATCATTAAAAAAAAATCATCTTAATATATCTTTCTCTCAATAATTATTCTTAAAAATAAATCTTAATTCCATTCACAAGCCTATATACATTCTCTCAATAATTATTCTTAAAAATAAATCTTAATTCCATTCACAAGCCTATATAGAACCTATGTGTAGAATTTCTCATTTCTAGGTAGAGTTCCTTCATATCTTCTTCTCTTGGATCTATATCCCTATATAACTCAGTAATCTCATATAAAATCCTCCTAATATCGCTCCATCTCTCTCACTTACATGAAAATAACTATTATATTCTTAAATATGCAACAAATTCCTTCTTTCATTCCAAATCCATGTTTGGAGGGTAGTTATAAATGCCCAGTTCTTGCTTACATTTTATTGATTCATGTCTTAAACATTGATAACACCCTAATAACATTTTTAGGACCAATTAGGGCTACTTAAATAAATCATTCTTTAGTTATATTTAATATAAATACCTAAACCCTTATAAATGATAAACACAAGAGTCAAATTTCCAATTTAGTCATTTTAGTAGGAAATGCCAAAGAGCACTAAACACATAACAAAATGACTTTATAGGATTCTTAAAAACATTATATGTGGTATTTCATGACCCATAACAACCTCTAAGACCAATTAATTCTCATGTATATCCATTCTTGTTCAGTTTTTGTTCTCGTCTATTGATGATCTTGCATCATACTAGGGAAAATTGAGCTCCAGATCAAATGCCTTATGTTCATCTTCTTTATTATTGCTTTATAATTCCTTTGATGATATTTTGATATTAATTTATCCTCTTCTCAACTAATTTTTGTATTATTGTTATCTTTCATTGATTTTTCACTTGACTAACTCATCTTCTAATTTAATGGAGTATAGAAACCTTCCTATCCCTTTGTCTTGTTCATATTTTGACCATTATATCTCTAATTAATCCTAAATATATTTTGTCTCTTTTTCATATTCTTCTTCAACCATCTAATTTCTAAAAACATTTTCTATTTGTGCTTCAAGTATCCTTGCTTTCATACTTATCTTATTATTTTCATGCACTGTATGTTATCTCATCTTCTTGGGAATGTTTTCCTCCTTGTATTCATACTTTAATGTCTTTTGTTGTTCTATTATTCTCTTCATATATTTAGTTAAACCTTATTGCACCGTTTCATCACTACATGTCGATTTATGAATATGAGTCTTCATATGGACTTTTTGATCAACTTGAGACATCATTATCCTCTTCAAATTAGGTTCAAATGTAATTAATGATTTTCGGAAACTTATTCCACTATACTCATTATGCCTATGGTCAATATCAATATTAACACTATCATTCAAATAGCTTAACTTCATACCTTGTTCTTGTTTGTTCTCCTGCTCAACTTTTAGCGGTTTATTTAATTGTAGTCATTCAACTCTTGGAATATTAATTAGATATATTATTAGGATATAAATACTGTCTCTTTTAATTCTCAATACAAAACCTACTCTTACTCTCTACTTGAATCACCTTTGGACTGGTATAGTCATCCTTCAAACATGCATTCTTCAGAAAACTACCCTCTTGACTATTTTTTAATATTCTTTACTCAATCATGAGCTCTTTTACTTCCTTTCTTCTTGTATATTCTTTCTCTATTGTTATGAAACTCTTCATCCTATTGTATGATCCTCAAATTCTTCCACTACCCTTATACTTTATTTTGTGTCACATTAAATTACTATCTTTTGCCTTGATTAAACACAATCATGCATCCTTTCTTCCATTGCTTACCTATAAAAACTTGCACCTGATATCCATTCATATCCCAATCTTTACCTCTATCATGTGGCCTATCTATATCAAAAATCTATGTTGATTCCTATAAACCCCAATATCTACATGCTCTTAATTTCTTTATTTCATATACCTTCTACTTGTTTACTTTCCAAAACACATGTACTAACCTCAAATTCTCTTACGAAGCCAAATGGTGACCTATATCATCCATGAACAACAAAAACTTAGTATTTACCTCTTCTACATTCTCCAACTTAGTTGCAACTTTGATTTCCTCTTCAAATGTTTTATTATATACAACTTATAGGTCCACTTCATCATCTCTATTTGGCTATAAACCTACATCATTAACCTCTTGCATGCTTATCATATCTTGTTTATGAGATCTAAATGTCTATATAAGAACCTCATTGTCCTTATTTGTTTCTCCCATTCTTGCTTCCTTCTTCAACTTCACCCTCATACTGAAAATTGTTTGTTCATACTACCTATCAATCTCTATTTTCATAACCATCTTATCCATCATGGTTTGCTCATTTCCACCTACTTCATTTATTTGTCCTTCACTCTCATCCTAATGGTCTTCACATGAGACCAATTCATCACCTTTTCCTTCATTCATTAAATACTTCTAATGTTTTGATTTTTTCTTAAACCATATATGTTCTTCCCAGAGAAAAATATCACTTTCTTTGACATTATTATTTATGTTATCTTGAAATGTTTTCTCTTTTAGTACTATGATAACTTCATCCTTCCTCTAAATTTACTTTTAAGAGCTTAGATATCTCCATCTTAGCATCTTGCATATTATGTGTCCATGTCTTATTCTTTCCTTCATTATTTTCATTGATGAATTTTTACATGGCCTGCTTGTGGTTTTTATCTACATTAGGTGTTAAGGTTGACATTCTTTCATCCAACAACTCATATTTTACATTAGCATATATACACTAAAAATTACCATTATAAATAAATATTATAATCCTTCTAGCCTCAAGAAGTGTTCTTTTGCTTATTACTTCACTTCTTTTTTCCCTTGTCTCATCATTAGACAATCTTTATCTTCACAACCTGCTTCATTCTGCATGAATTTCTTCATTTCTCTCTCTAATTATTTTCAAATCAAACTCTTGTTCTCTTCATTATTTTTATTGTAAATTTTCCTTTTTTTCTTCATGAGTAGCCTTATATGCCACTTTAACTTTATTATCAAGAACCAACCATATCATATGTATTATTCTTGATGCATGTGCTCCACCATGATCACTATCATGTCTAAGCTTTACTCCATACATTTTATTATCTCTTTCACCTCTTATTCTATATCCATATCTTCTTTGTTTTTTGTATTATTTAATAATATTTTATTTGTGGTACTTTGTCTTAGCCATGCCCTACTTTTTATTTTGTTTTTATTCACTTTTGAGGCCTCATTTGGACCTTTCTTTTCTATCAAGTTTTCCTACTTTCCCCCTATGAGCTCACTTGGGTCTCCTTCACTCTCTTTTCCCTTCTTCTCTTGACTCTAACTTGGAGTATCTCTCTACTTGATCGTGTACTTGAGTTTTAAACAATTATATTCACCTTATTCAAACCCTAATGGCTTTAGGGTTTCCACCACAACTTTTTTTGTTTTTAATCTTCTATGATTTATATCTTCTATAGGCTCTTCTTTCCTAGTCTTTAAGTCCTTCACCTTAGACTTAGGGGCTATAGATTATTCTCACAATAATATTCTTCTTTATGTTGACCTCAATGGGTCATACCTATACCTTGGTTCAACTTATAAATATTCTACATAGCTTTAACTTTTTTCATCAACATAATAACAAATTATCAAACAAATGTACCTTTTTTTTGCTAGTATTCTTGTCTATTCTTCATTGCCAGTAGAATATTCTCGCTCTGATACTAAATGATCTAGATATAACCATTAAGCTCTGATCTCTACTATGTCTTTCTATTTGTATCTTAACCCAACTCTTCTCCTTTACTTTCAAATTCTTTTCTTTGGTCATATAGACCATAGGTCTATCTATAGCCCCATTTATTCATAAACACAATTATATGTTATAAATTTAGGAACACATCTAAACAAAATTTAAGGTCTCTTTTGGCTATAAAAAACTTGTGTGTACTCACTTGGGATCTCTATTCACTCACTAGTTCCTTATACACACTAATGGCTCATGACAAGAGTAATCCTCCTTGTAACCTTCCAAATAGCTAAACTTTCAAGGCTTGAATCATCCAAAAAGTTTTATAATATAATAAGACCCTTTTTATAAGCCATTTTTCATACTTTAACTTATCATAAAGTTTAAATTCATGATTCACATTTTAATTACCTTTTTTTTCTCTTACTTCCTTCCAATTACGTCTTTCTAGGCCTAATACACTCCCATAGTGATAAAAACCATATTAGGCCATACGGTATTGGTAACAAAATCCAAAATTATTTTATATAACATATAAGAGAGTCAAATTATAAATTTTTATGAAATTTAAAGGGTGTAATCATTATTTTTTCCATTTTCTATTTCAAAACCTTAGGTTTTGTCTTATCAAGACTGTGTAAGGCTGAGAGCTTAAAATAATGCAAATTTTGAGTTTTACATACCTAAAAAATTTAAAATATGTATTTTAAGGTCTAACCCAATTATCCTCACCCATTTTAATAGTTATTTGACGTTAATCAATAACCATATGTCTTCAAAAGGCAAATATGTCAAGTTTTGAGTTATAAAACATGACTATGTTAATGGAATGATGGGTTAGGAGAAGAATATTTACTTATTTAATATATTAATTATCTATTATGGTATGTATCACCTTCATATAATATTTATGATTGATTTTATCTTTTATCAAACTCTTAAAGCTTCCAACATGAATTTATACATAATTTTAACTTTATGTTCCTTATCTATGTCAACAGGTTTAAGGATTAAAATTGAGATATGAACCTACTTCATGAATTAAAAAGGTTCATAAACCTAAATCAATAATTCAATATCCTCTCCAAAATTATAAATTTTTAAATGCCTCACAAGAAAACATTTATTGTCTTTTACTCTTGGCTATGCAAATAGGGTTCCTCTCAAGACTATGTATGAAAATCTTCTTTATCTCTTGTCCCTATGATGGATGCCTGAGCATAAAATTGGATTTGATTAAAAAATAATAAAATCTTCACTATTTTTAATATATCACCATAAATTGATAATCCATAAATAACTATCCACAATATCCTTTAACTGATTCTTCTTGACTATAACACAAAACTACTCTCAATTAACTATATTATAAGTTGTGCTTTTGATATCTGTCAAGATAGTTATTGAAACATAAAACAATAATGAACCATTAAAAATAATTATATTAATAGTAATCTCTTTCTTTGAATAATTATTCTTCAAAATATCTCTTAATTCCATTCACAGTCCTATATACAACATGTCTGCATAATTTCTCTTTTGCAAATAGAGTTCCTTCATATCTTTATCTTCTCTGGGATATATCTACCTAAATCATTATAAAATATCCTCTAAAACCCTCAAAATATCACTCCCTCTCTCTCTCACACACACTTTTTGATATGGTCATTTTTGTGTGTGGAAGAGCTCAAAAAGGATTTATGGGTCAAAAGTTATGGCCTTCGAAACATTGGCATATTTTTTTTGCATCATGCAAAAATAAAAAAAATAATGATTGAACAATAATGGTCAATTGAAATTTCCAAAATTGATCAATATAATTAATAAAATCAATAAATAACAATAATAATAATAATAATAATAATAATAATAATAATAATAATAATAATAATAATAATAATAATAATAATAATAATAATAATAATAATAATAATAATAATAATAATCAAAATCAAAATCAAAATAAAATAAAATAATAAGGATTCCCAAAATCCTTTAAGTTGAAAAAAACTCATGGTATGTTTGTTTTCCATGAAGGGGAGTGCTAGTGACATTTTACAAGGTCAATAGACCCATAAAAAATCTTGTTGAACTAGTAGCATAACCATTTAATGATGCATGTCTCTATGTTATGGATTTAAAGATCAATTCCAAAACCAAGGAGGTTAACCATAACACAATATAACCACGAGTGATTAATAACATGAGGGTCACTACGGAGATAAAATTAAGGATAGGGAAAGAACAAAACACACACGCATAAATAAGGTGAGACCAATAAAAGGTGGAAAGTGGTAATGATATAAAAACACAAAATGATGGTGGCTCAGTATCATATCTTACATGTTATACCTTTCAAAGTGACTTCTAAATTCTCAATTTCCCCTCGAGTATACCCAAGATGTCTAAACCCACCCTTGAGCCTAGCTCATGACCTATTTCCTACATCCACTAAATAGTACATCAATAGTACCTAAATAATGTCAACATAAATAATAAATAATAATTAATTTAGGATGAATCATTAACATGAAATAATAATTTAAGCATAGTCATTTATAGTTGTAAAGAGACTAGAGTCAATACTGATGATTGTGACCCCACGCATGCCTTGCGAACATAACCAACAACTATAAGAGTAATCAATATCAATATGCATTAGTGGAACATGTTAAATAATAACATATAATAATGTAATTGAATTAAAGTAACATATATAATAAGATAAACTGAATATAGTATAAGGCTTAACTATGATATATTGTAATAACAATAGTGACCCAAGATATCTCACAACTCAACCATCTGAAATATAACCAACATCAACAGTCATTAGTCCAAGTTCTATCAAAACATGCTAAAAAAACTACAAATTATCTATAATGGGTCATAAGGTTAGGTCATGACATATAGTAGCATTTTGGTAGATAACTACTTGAACAAATTATACAAACTATGATAAAGCAGTATAATCAAGGATTATACTCATATATTTTAGAAGTTATGACCTTGAGAGTGGATAATGTTATGGAGGAGAATTTATCTACCAAACACCCAACAGCCTACCTTGAGAGTGGATAATTTTATGGAGGATAACTTATGACCTTGATCTGAACACCCAAGAGTCAACCCTATAGGTGCTAGTATGAAAAAAAGAGTGAGATTGAGTGAATGGTATAGGAGATGCTAGAATCAGTTATTATTTTGCATAGTTAGAGTTTCTATTATTCTCCAATATTCACAGTGCTTAAGATGGATGAAAATTAGAGCACATGCTTTTACTATAGATATTTTTAAAAATAAACATAAAACATTAGTTTAATATTTGTTGAACAAGTGAGTTTTTAGATAAGCTACATTGACATTTAAAAAAAAATACATCTCAGATCTAAGTATCATAGAATTATAAATATAGAGGAGGAAATTATAAAAAAAATTTATGAAAGTTCCTTAATATATATATTTTTAATTTCATTTCGTCATATGAATACCCTTGCTACATTTCAAAATTTGATTAATTCCACATTCAATCCATTTTTAGGAAGCTTATCAATTTTATTTGAGGACATAGTGTTTGAGATTAAAACATGAGAATTTAAAAACTACCATGTTTTATAGGTTTAAAAAAATCTCAAGCAAAATAAAATTTATACAAAGCCTTCTAGGCTTGCATTTCAAGTCGAAGAGGTGGACTCCTTGCATTAAATTTTATATCATGAATGAATTAGGTTGCATTTTATCAAGATAAATGAAATTATAGAGTGGAAAGTTTCTAAAATTCTAGAAAAATTATTAACATTATTAGGACTTATAGGTTTCTACTACATATTTCTAAAAATATGTGGGAGCATAACAACACTCCACAAAAAAAATTAAAAATCATCTCCTTTTATTAGAGTAATGCAACCATTAGATCATTTAAATGGCTTAAGGAATCCATGTGTAATAGTTTAGTCTTAATTACTCTATATTTTGTAAAATATTTTACTGTGGAATGTGATGATTTAAATCAAGGCTTGAGTTTAGTTTTCATGTAATAAGGAAGGTCTATTTATTTTTAAACTAGAAAACTAAAAGGAAATAATTAACTCACTGCTATTTATGAAAGGTACATATTGTGTATTTATGATGTGGTTAATAAATTTATACCTTATATAATGGGAAGACTAATCACAACATTCTAGAATAATTGTTTAAACAAAAACTATTCTTAAAGAAGTATAATTTAATTACATATGCATTTTGTGTAAGCAATGAATACAAAAATAATTTATGTATGGCATCGTGTCCATATTATATGTGGATTGGGTGGATGAGGCAAACTTACCATATCAACAAAATATAAAAACATAGCATATTTTTAAAAACTTCTAAAAATTATCAACACTTCAAATACATTTGTATGAAAATGGGACTCCCTTTATTTTTATTTTAAAATGTACTTAGCATAATAGTGTGTCCCAATTTTTTTCATTAAGAGACCACATACACTTCCAATTTCTCCTCAAAATATATTGATTCTGGGTCATTGATATTAATAAAACAAACAAGTTTTAGATTATATATGTAAAGGTGTAGTGTATATACATTTTTAAATGCTTTTTAAAAATCATTATTTATTTTTTATGATTTATTTTAGATTATTTTTTAATTTGTTTTCTAGCCACATAGTGGTACACAGTATTATTGTAAACATAGGTCCATATTATTTTACAAAAATGTAATATTCAAGCATAATCATGTAGAATATCTCCATGTTTCAATGGTTTTGGGACACATAAAATTATTGAATACTTATCATATGGTTTTAAAAAAAAACTGTGAAGGAATTAATGGTGATGTACAAAAATATTTTATATAATATATAGTGTTTGATTGAAACAAAGATGCGACAATTCACATTTGAGGTATTTTTTATGTTGATCTATTCCTCTCTAGGGATGGTATGATGTATCCATTAATTTCATCATAATATTCCCAAAAATAATCTATGGAATTTTTTTAATCATGGTTGTTATTGATATATTCAAAACACATTCCTAGTTTTGTGTATTGTGATGTCATTTTTTAGACATGGTAACATAAATATTGTAGTTAGTGACTATGAACCCATATTTCTTAGCAATTTATTGCTTTTTTTATTCCCTTTTTTGGGTACCTAGTTGACTCATATATATTTATACCACCCTAAATTAGATGGATAAACTTAGGTTTTCCATAAGTGATTTGATGAGTTTTTGCATTGTTATTCTTATGATAATTACTTATAATGGGTTAAGTAGATGCTAGTTATAGAAATGGTCATCCAACATGTACTATTTACAATATATATATATATATATATATATATATATATATATATATATATTTATATATATATATATATATATATTTATTTATTTATTTATTTATTTATGGTACTATATGGTTATGACCCCCCATCCATCACTTAATCCCTAAGACATAAACCAATAGTTAGGGTATTCGAAAGGCATATGTGCTACACCATTAAGAGGTTATTTATAGTCTTATAGACACCCTAGCCATGACATAAAAAAATAAGCTATTCAACATATGAGAAAATTATAATTGAATTGTGAGATTGGGCCTTCATGAGGTTGTTATTTTATAGTAAAAAATCATTTAAACAAAAACTAAGGATAAAAAACATTCACCTAAGTATTATTATCCTAAACACATATCATAAAATATGGGGAATGTGGCATACAAATATCAAATACCTCAATTAGTTAAAATACATCTAGGCTTGCATGTTTTTTTTTATAAAGTCATTGTTTATATGATTCTAACAAACATAAATTTAACAGAATGTTGTGAAGACAAAGGAATTATCTTTCAACTAGAATCCATTCCACATACATTCCCAAAGATTCTAAGTACTAGGATCATGATACAATTTGTTATAAATTATATCAGAACTTGCCTATGGAAGATATAAGAAGGGAATATGAATTTTTTGTGAAAAAACATTTAAAAATGGTAAAAAATAAGGATATTAATTTTGTGAAGGTGGGGCACATTACACCAATATCCTATTCATTATATCTCAACATGGATGAGTAACCTATAGTGTGCATAACATTTGACTTATTCATTTGCTATCTTGTATATTTTTATATATAGGTATTAGTAGTTATCCTTAAGAGAGATGTAGTTCCCATAACATAATTAAAATATATAAAATAAATACTATTGATTATCAAATCATTATACTACTAATCATGTTCTCAATTTAAGGCTTGTTGAGTATTTGTATCACTATTTCCCATGATTAACATTCTTATTTCACTTGCATAGTTCTCACATTATTTTATTGTCTTGATTATAAATTCAAGGTGTGATCTTAAAAATTAAAACTAAACTAAATGAAACACATAGTAATAAGAGATAACCGTTCTTGTTGGCTTAAAAATGTATAAAACTATTATATATTTATATTTTAAAGATGTTATTACAAAATTAAAATTAAAATTTGGTCTTAACCATCTTCACATAAAATAATATATCCATAAGGATGTGGAATTGAAACAAGGATGCCTTTTCCATATGTAATTTTTAATGATCTAAAAAAAACACAAGAATACCATATGTACCATGTTGATTAGATTTTAAAAATCTCAAGCAACATCATATTTATAAAAATCCTTCTATGATTTTTTCTTAAAGTCAAAGAGGTGGATTAATTATGTGAATTGTCTATCATAAATGAATGAAGTTAGATCCTAAGAAGATAAAGGATATTGTATTGTGAATTTTTCTAAAATACTTTACAACCTATTAACATTCTTAAGACTTAGATGATGCTACTAAATCTTTCTGGAAAGTAATGAAAGCATAGCAATACCACACATAAAATTATAGATAAATGGTTCATTTTGTTAGAGTTATGAAACCACCAGAGATTTGAGTAACTAGAGGAATCCATGTGCAATAGTCTAGTTGTAGTGACTCTGAAATCTTTTGTTATGGAATGTGATGATTTAAAATAAGGAATGGTACACTTATTTTGAAATTAGAAAAGTATACCTTGGTAAGAATTAACTCAAGGTCATTTAAGAGAGGGAAATGTAAGATATTATTCATGTGGTTAATCAATGGATACCTTATATAATGGTTAGACACTTAAAATTAAATACAGATCATAATCACCAAAAATAACTCTTGGAGCAAAGACTGTCAATAAATGAGAGAAAATAATGGGTCACCACATGATGCTAGTGAATGAATTCAAGTTATTTTAGAGAAAAGGGAAGGATAACATAAATAAAAAAGCCCTTTATATAAGGGATGGATATATAAATATTTTTTGTGTGCCATCTTGTCCATATTGCATGTTGATTAGGTGGATGAGGCAAAATTTAAATGGTGGAAAGATAAATATACATGACATATTTTTAAAAAGTTTCAGCAAGAATTGATCACTTTAAATACTTTTATGTGGAAGAAGGACTCTATTTGGTACAAGTATAGGATATTCCCATGGAAAAATGGAATTGTCAAGCATAAGGATCGATAGGATCTCTGTGCTTCAACACTTGGGGGACACTTAGGATTCTTTAAGACTTATCATAAGGTCAAGAAAAATGTTTTTGTTAAGGAATCAAAGCTGATATAATAAAATATTTGTTAGAATGTCTAGTCTATTAGGAAATAAAGGTACACTAATTCATACTCTAGGTAATTTCCTTATTTGATCTATTCATATCCAATGATGGGAGGAGGTATCTAATAATTTCATCATAACATTTCCAAAATGTTCCTAGGGAAATTATTTAGCCATGTTGTGATTTCTTTATTCAAAAAAAATATTATTTTTGTACCTTGGGACATATTTTTTTGTCTATTACGGTGACAACAAAATTTATGGATTTTTTTAAAAACATACATGGTAAATCAAAGATAATAGTAAGTGATTGTGAACCCTTTTTTTTATTTTGGGTAAAAAAAAGAGTATTTTTTGAACTAGGGACTTGACCATAAACATGAAGGATGAAGATGAGACCTTCCATCCTAGATATACAACCAAGGCTTATACATAATATATATATATATATATATATATATATATATATATATATATATTTTAAACCTACAATAATCCAAGAAA
The DNA here is from genome assembly GCA_037957365.1 of Torreya grandis. Classification (NCBI taxonomy): domain Eukaryota; kingdom Viridiplantae; phylum Streptophyta; class Pinopsida; order Cupressales; family Taxaceae; genus Torreya; species Torreya grandis. The sequence goes on from JARHVA010003175.1 coordinate 1,700,144, forward strand.
TAACAAAGACTCCTCTAATACTAGTAATATTTACTCCTCTAAGACTATAAACCCATATTTACTAGTAATATTAAGATTGATTTATTTTATTTTTAAGGTATTTAGTTGGTGCATATCTCTTTATAGTACCCTAAACTAGATGGGAAAAATTATGTGGTCCCATAAATGCTTTGAGGGTGTTTTATTTTTGTGCATATGATAAGCAATTTCAATGAGTTAACTACTCACTAATAGCAAAAAATGGTAGTAAAACATGTTTTTCAATGTGTTCTCCCAAATATATTGATTTATGGAACTATATGTCTACCACATACCATCCATACTTAATCTATAAGAGTTTAACTGAGAGTTAGATAATTTGAAAAGTACATGTGTGACACCATCAAGAATTGCTTTCTACTCTCAAAGATACCTTAGCCATGGCACAAAATTGTATGAAATAAAAAGTTGACCAACGTAGGAGGAAAACATGAAGTCTGAGATTGGGTCTTTATGAGGCTGAGATTTTGTAATAAAGGTTTTTTGAAACAATAAAACAAGGATAACAAACTTTCACATAAATATTATGTTCCTTATTAGATCTTAAAAAATATTCGCAGTGTGGCATAAAGAATGGAGTTGTCTAAATTACCCAAAATACATCTAGTTGTTCATGTTTATTTTTTTAAATAAAGTTATTGGTTAGCACATTCAAACTCACATAAATTTACTAGGCATTGATGAAGAAGGAAGAATAATATTTGAACTAGAATTGATTCTCCATACATGCCCAAAGACACTATAGAATAAGGTGAGCTTATTTTATTACTAAATGAAATCCTTTGCTTAGGGAAGATGAAATAATTAAATATAAAACATTCATGCATAAGTATCAATAAATGGTCAAAGACATTGTTTGTATGAAGATAGGGCACGTTATATAATTATTATATTCATTATATTGGGATATGGATGGTTATCCTATAGTGTACATAAAAGGTCTTCGTAATTTAAAATTTTACAAGTTTATTTTCTATTTTTTTTAAATTACTATGATAATATCAAATTTGAACTTCTGACTACTTATATATGTAAACAAAATTTGATCTCTTTAAAAAATATATTCTCTCTTAGATAGAGAAATTAAAATTTGAAATAAAAAACCAAAAAATATTGACCGAAATATAACAACTTCAAATTATGTAATAAAAAACATGGTACCTTAATAAATTATCATGAAGACATAATTTATAATGCCCATTTCTTACAGAAAGAACCAAAAATAAAAAATATTATTACAAATTCATATCATAAATAACCCATACCCAAAACATAGGACCCCAAAATTAAAAGAAAAAAGGTAGCACTTAAATTGTATTTTACTACTTATAGTCCACTCAATATTTTTTAAATTAATTTGAATCACTTAAACAATCCTAAAAATATTCTCAAACAAATGAAAATATGTTTACATATTATATTTATATTTTTTTGATGTGATATATTTGTTTAATTTTTATTTATGTAACAAAAATGTTGTGGTTCTTTACAAAAAATATTGATAGATTTACTTCTTATTTTAGTTAATTATTGGATTAAAATTCTATATTTATATTTAATTAATTATTAGATAAATATTTTAGATAACTTGAGTTTACAATAAACAGATGGATAAATATTTTAGATAAGTTGAGTTCACAATAAACATATGGATATTATATGTATTTATACTATATAAAAACATCAGCTTCATTCTTCTCTCATTTTTTTTTATGTAACAAAAATGTTGTTGTTCTTTAAAAAAATTATAGATATATTTATTTATTTATTCATTTAAGTATTTAATTAAAACTCTAGATATCTATTTTATTAATTATTAGATAAATATTCTACATAACTTGACTTCACATTAAGTACTTAATTTTCAACAATAATGTTCATGAGGTAGAGTTTGGCATCCATTGAGTCAAAGAGAATAATCATGCATTCATAATAAGACATATTAATATATATAAAATCATATTTTGTTTGACTTGGGTTTTTATTTGAAGTTCCATGAAAAATAAATTTTATCCGACAGGGATTGGGTAGATGCCATACTACATTTTCGCTAGTTTTTTCATTACTCATGTCCCATTAACAATAAATAGTTTTTTATTTGATATATATATATATATATATATATATATATATATATATATATATATATATATATATATATATATATATATATATATATAATATACATGTTTTTAATTATATAGATTGAATCTCTGAGAAAATACATTTCTTCTAATAAACACAATCACTAATTTTATTGTTGATATTTTTACCAATCGAATCTCTTACGAATTTTATCCTCCACAAATGTGTTCTCTATATTCATTTTTTAATATAATTTTTTAATAGTTTTATATATATTAATTTAGTTTATGTGTTGATTTTATATTTTTTTTAATGTAGTGATAAATTTTTTGAATAATTACTGATTCCCAAGTATGGGTCATAATTTTGAACTGTCAATTAATTTCTAAGTACATGTTTTTAAACAATGGTTTGAGCAATCTAGGAGGTCATATGAGCATGGTTGATCACTTGCATAGAGAGAAGATACCATTTGAAAAGATAGAAGAGGATAGGTGAGAAATATTTTAGCCATCTAAACTAGTAAATTGATCATTTAGATGAGGCATGCCTTTAGACTACTCATTTGATCATTTTGGGTGAGGGAATAACCATTTGAAGATTCTTATCAGTTGCCTAAATTAGGTTGGTTGTTCGAGGCTAAAAAGAATCTATTTAGGGTGTCAAAGGAGATGGCTTTGCCACATGAATTAATTTAGGCCTCAAATTTCATATTATGGCCATGTTAGATGATAGGCATTAGGCATAATAGTCACATAGTACACTATAGTCTAAATTTTTTCCCTACTTTAAGTTTTTTAATGTCTCCATGAAAATAGCTTAGATTTGTACTAGACTAAGAATGTCTTTGGAAATAACTAACGTTTAATGTAAACAGATGATTTAAACTCATTATATCTTCAATTCCCACCCAAATCTAGGGTTATTTTTATCATCTTAAAGTGAATAGTGAACTATAATTTATAATGTAAGTGAAAACATGGCTCTCCCAATGGTATGATTATGGAGGTTAATATAAGATTTTATGCCTATTGCAAGTCTCCATTATCCAACAATGCTCACATTTTTAGGTATGTTTACTAATTTATTTAATAATATTAATAGTTAAAACTTTAGATCAATTATCTATTGGAATTTGGATTGTTTACTACTCTATTCATTAGACTTAATTGAAACAATTTTAAGATAAATTAATTTCAAATAATGAGGATTATTTTAACATGATTATTTATAAAATGGTTAATGGAAATGATTTATTAATAAGTTTATTTCTTTGCATAGATGTAATAGTGCATTCCAAAACTTTCCAAAATAAAATATTGTATCCATTTTACTATTGAATAATATATCTAGTTATTTCATTTATAAAAACTTTTTAATATATTAGAATGTTCTAGATTATCTTTTGTTAAAAGAAAATGAATTCTCTAGAGTTTTCTAATTTTAAAAACTATTGTAAAATGCTCCATTCCAGAACTTGTTAGAATGAAATATTGTATGCATTTTTCAATTGAATAATAAATCCAACAATTTCATACACATTTTTTTTTTTAATATATTAAAATATTCTAGATTCTCTTTCGTTAGAAGTAAAGGAATTTCCTAGAAATTTTGGTTTTTGTAAACCACTATAAAATGGAACATTATAGAACTTGTTGAAATGCAATATTATATGTGTTTTACTATTAATTATTAAAAATATAAAAATAACTATAGAGTAGAGAAGAGAAAAATAAAAATATTATAAATTGTATGCAGTAGCAAGCAATCTAATTTTGATTTTCTTTGCATATGTAAGCTTTGTTTTTGTTTATTTATATAAAAAAATAACAAGGTTTTGTTTTATTTAAGTGCATCTTTATTTTTGTGAAAAAAATTAATTTATGATAAAATAATTCATGTTTTACTAGAGAATTGAGTAGGTAAAATAATAGAATATGTAAGGGCTTTACACTGCAATAAGAAATTAAAGGGGAATGCAAGGTAACATTTATGGGGTGTTTCAGTTCTATTAACAACTAAGATTAAGAACGAGTAAAAATTATTGAATGACTTCCATCTAGTGTGTCTATATGAAAATTATGAATATAGAAAATGAGAAATGAATGTCATGTGAAAGGTAATATTAGTTTAAAAACCATCACAAAAAATATTTGTGACGGGTAGAGGTGACCATCAAATTTAACCCCTATAGATAGGTGATCCACTACCGTTTCTACATCCCTAAAATAGTGAAAGACTGATGTTTATTTAATGCACATATAATAACAAAGGAGTTATAATAAGAGCTCCCAATACCTAACTGGGAGTTACCCCTTTCTTTAGGGTATTGGTGGTTATTTGGGGGTCCCCCTCTATCTCCACATATGTAATGTCAGCCATGGACTAAATGTATACTTACTAGTAATGTTGAGAATCTAGATTTATTTCTTGACACATGGGAGATTTGGGATGAAATTGTAATAATAAAGGATACCTTATGATCATGAAGTAAGAAACCACAATTTTCCTGCCATGGGTTATTCTTTGAAGCTCTAAGAAAATGTAATATTATCCAAATAGAATTGGGTGGCTGCCACACTACATTTTCTCTAGTTTTGTCATTACTGATACCCCATTAACATGAAATAGTTTTTTATTTGTTATATACATATATTTTAATATACAAGTTTTTAATTATAAAGATTGAATCTTTAATAAATTACATTTATTCTAGTGAACATAATCACTAATTTTATCACCATTTTTTTTACCATTTGAATCTCTTAAAAAATTTATCCTGTGTAAATGTGTTCTCTACATTCATTTTTCATATAATTTTTTAATAGTGTTTTACATTTATTTCCATTAATTTTTTTAATTTATATATTTGTTTTTAAATTTTGATAATGATTTTGAGTAATTACTGAGTCCCAAGTATGGGTCAAAATTTTGGGCTACCAAGTAATTTCCAAGTATAAGTTTTTATACTATGGTTTGAGAAATCTAGGAGGTCATCTAAGCATAGTTGGTCACTTGAGTAGAGATAAAGTGCCATTTTAAAGAGAAAAGAGGCTATTCAAGCAATAGTTTGGCCATCTAAGCCAATAAATTGATCATTCAAGAGAGGCATGCCCTTCAACTAGTCATTTGGTCATTTTGGGTGAGGGGAAAACCATTTGATGAATTCAATAAGTTACCTCAAGTAGGTTTTTTGTTCAAGGCTGAGAATAGATTGTACAAGGATGATATGATTCTCTTTAAGGTGTTAGAGGATACAACTTTTCCATGTGAATTAATTTATGCCTCAACATTCAAATTCTAGCCATTTAAGTTATTGATTTTTCAAAAATAGAACCCAAAAGGTTAGTCTTGCCAAGAAACATTTTCAAGAGGGACTATACCATGTTTTTTACGCCCACACATTTCATATAAGGAGGCAAATATTTGATTCCACAAGAGGGCCATTTGAGCCAACCCATTTAGTGGTCATCTAGGTTGGAGACCAGCTCATCCAACATTCCTTTTGTTGTACTAGAGAATAATATTTGTCTTCTTGAGTTGAGATTGGTTATTTTTTTATTGGATAAGTTTAAATTTGGATAATTTAGTTAAAAATCTCAAGGTTTAATTATTTTGAGGTAGGGTGATCATTATATACCACTTGATCATCCCAATATTTCCAAGATGTTTTGAATCTAGCTTCTATAGTGACCCAAGATTTAGGATTCAAATATGCAATGGGAAAGTAAAAACCAAGGATTTTTAAATAAATTAAAGGGAAAAATGTTGCTATAGGCAAGGAATATAGAAAAAATATGGATAAGCCATCTTAGGATTTATATGTGACATTGGGTGTAATGGGTACTTTTTGATGGGAAAGAAACATGAGCCATCCATGTTGATCATTCTCACTAAATCATAATTGCACCATGTCTTGTCATGAATCCTATTAGATTAGTCTGCATAAGTATTCCAATGATAATTCCTAGGCATAAAATTATTTCATTGTGTAAGCTCATGATATTCATAGGGTAAGGGGATCACTGAAGATGAGTAAAAAGGGTGAAATATAATTAAGTTCACAATAAAAGAACATAATGATTTCATTATGGAGTATTGCATTCCATACTTAGAAAACAAGTTGAAGGATTCCATTCATTTAAAGTGGTAATAGAGGACTCAAGATACAATACATGCATATGAAAAATTTGGCATGTTATTAAGCAAGTTGGTAGATAAGTTTCATGATTTAGATGTACACTTTTGGTCAATGCAATGCTTGAAGGGTCTAGTAAACATGTGTTCTCAAAATTAGGTTAAATACCTCCTGATGAAGATTAATATCTTTCTTGATGTAAAATTTAAAGGAATCTATATATTATTGCAACTTGTACATTTATTTCCTTGTTATGTGATGTTATTACACTCAAAAATAGAGGAAATTTCCCCTTTTCGTTAAGAAGTGGGGAAATCTATAGTGTATTGTTATGAGCATTTGGGAGTGGAGATTGGCCGCTACAAAAATTAAAGGTAAATAGGTTAATGAGGTATACCATCATTGTTCTAGATGATGACAACCCATTGTCATAAAAATATTATCAAAGATAGAGGTTGTGGAAGAGGAGGCTCAAACTGCCTCCATTTTTGAGGAGGCAAAGGAGGATGTGGAGGTTGTTGAATTGAGTGATGATGAAGATTTAAACAAGAAATATTTTTAGATTATGGGAGATGAAGCTTTTGGCATCAAGGAGGAGACTTGACAAGTGCATCAGCTGAGGAAGGAAGCCTTGTTTAAGTACTCAAGTCCTCTCCTATTATGTTTTACTTCTAATATTCATAGTTACTCTACTTCTTTGCATAACACAAAAAATGGAGACATAAAATTTAGATTACATATTTCCAAATCTTCCTTCCCTTATTCAATCCTTTATTTCAATCTAAATTTAGTTGTTTCATAAAAATTGTCCATGAATATTAAACAAACACCTAATGTGGGGTTGATTTAGTAAATGATGTGGACAAATTGGTTAGGTCCTATTTACTAGATGATAATCAATATATGGTGAGTTAACATATCCATCTTAGTATATTGGATGTTGAAAAGTAGAATAAACCCATAAAACCCAAACATTAATGTGTCACAACGAAAATCTATTGTAGGGTAGCCTACGAGAGGTACACACCAAACACTATGTCAAGGTTTCTGCATGGCTCATTGATAAGTCCAACATATAGTGGCTATATATCATTTGAGACTTCAGTAAAGACACTCATGTCACATGATGCATTTATCCATTATACCCAATTCATCATAAGAAACTGATAGTTTTTGAAGGATTTGAAAATTAGTTAATAGCAAAAAATAAAAACACTATCCATTTGTATCACATCGTTTGATGAATCTCATAACACACACATATATTTGGTTGAATAATGTTTATAGTATAGATATTAACATGTGGAATCATTGCAAACATTTCTTAATTGAGAAAATTCATGTGTTATATGTTACTGAATGAGGCAAAATAGAAGAATTTTTTAATAAGAAGTATCTTCCAAATCTATTGTTTTGGCATGACCTCATGGAAAATAGGCTAGATTAAGGTGATATCAAAGGTCTTAGGTGAGTCATGATTACACAGATATGGTTTTTGATGAGTAGGATTATTTAGATGAAGTATCACATGCACACTATGTTTCATCTATAATGACAAAAGTGAGAAAAAATCAAAATGATTACAAATATTTCAAAAAGTTTTCTATGTGAATGATAATTATATCAAAGGAAAAAGTATAGGCACTTTATTTGGTTATAAAAGTAGAGGAAATACAATTTAAATTGAAGGAAACAATTATAGAAATGGTGAAAAAGTAAGGGAAAAGGTGCAAGAATAAAAGAGAATAAGGATGAGGATAAGGAAACTGTTACGAACCATAGTCACCAGGAAATGTTGATGGGTATATTATGGGGATGGTGATTCTAATTTTTCCAAAATGGAGTATCGGTATGGTCACAAAAGGTTGCTTATTTAAACTATCCCAATCATTTATTTTATTTTCATACCTCAAACCACTACATCAAATATTATTCTTGAATGGGTCATCCCAAGCCTCCTCAATCTGAGAAGCCAAAACCAAAATACCAAGGTGATGGTTGGACCACATTTTACCCTGAATGCATGTCAGGACATAAGACACAAATCACATCTCAACCGTAACCTTAAGAGGATTATCCTCTAATTATCATACCCTCTTGTGGGACTGTCATGTCCCCTTTTTCATGGACATTGACAGTCTTGATGATTAGCCTATTATACGACCTTCATAGGCTAATAGGATGGATAAAGGGTCATAATGGAGCTTGGATTGACTTTGATTCATAGAATTTCTACATTTGGTTTTCATTCAAGTTATTTCAAATGCATTGGGCCTAAGCTCCTACTTTTTAGGGATATTTGATATGCAGTGGAACACCTTTATTTTGGTATGGTCATGTGCAGAATCACTCCCTGATTCACCTGCTTCGATCGGTTTGAGGATCTGACATATATTGAGGGAGATATTAATATTTGATTGATTTAATCAAATATTAATTATTTGGTCTCATTAATAATTAATTAATTAATTATTAATTATTTGGTCTAATTTTAAATTAGAAAACCCTAATGCTAATTTAAGAAACCCTAATTAGGGCAAGCATATCTTTTGAGGGTATAAGGGTTTCACATGGAGGCCATTATTGATTATGCATATGAATTGATTATTGAAATTGGAGAAATTCTTCTGTGAAGACTGAGCCAAGGGTTCCAGGATTCCATTTGCAGTGGAGAACGTCAACTCTTCATTGTGTGCAATTCAGAGGTTGTGAAAGATCAGCTGATCTATTGCCAAATTGAGAGATAGCTTCATCCAAAAGTTATCACAGAATTTTAGGGTTGAGAGATAACTTCACACAGAAGTTATTACAGATATTTCAGGTATTTATCTTTATTTAGTTTTTGATCCAATAAATTATACAGATAGAGATATTCTGTATTAGAATAGTATATCTTCAGATCAGGTGGTTCAGCAATCAGGGGTTAAGAAGAGACAGGTTGGCGGCTGTACCATGTCCGTACAGGTCTGGTCAGAGCTGTTCAGGCACCGACATCGGCCGAGAAAGGGCTTCCAGTGACCAACATCGGTCGACTGAAGACCGACGTCGGCAGAAATCCGATCGACAGAGACAAATGTCGGCGAGATATCGACCGACGACGGCGCCTGTGTGTCGACACAGAAAGGCCGAGACACTTCCAGATCCAGTTTTCATTGCCAGATTAGCAAAAGCCAGGGTTTTAAGACCAGGATTTTAATATTCTTTATTTTGTATAACAGAGACTCAATTGTGTAATCGTCCAGAAGAACAAGTAATGAGATCTTTATTTGTTATTGAGAGATTATACTGTGATTTGTGTATGCTTATTTTGAATCTATTCTGCAAGTTTGTATCTGCGATCAGAGCTTTATGAGTTTATATATTCCCTGTTTGAAGGGGATATTACAGTTGTTCAGAGCTTATTGTACAGAAAAAAGAGCCCCTAAGTAAGGGACATCACAGTGGTATCAGAGCTTTTGTCTTTGGTATCAGAGTTTTATGTCTTTCATATATCCCTATTAGAAGGGGATATTACAATGGTATCAGAGCCAAATTCCTGCCATCCTGTTGGGCACATCAGAGCTAATGTCTTGCCATCCTATTGGGTAGTTTGGGTAAGTTGAATCAACGAAGTATCATAATGACTTCATATACTCAGAGTCGGTGGGACTATGATATGAGGAAGTTGGAACTCAGTTTGAAGAGGTTGAATGAATCTCTTTCATATCCTTCATCCAAAAACAAACCCACGTGGTATATGACAGCGAATGATGAGTGGGACTTATTACCTCCTCATGTTCAAGAGAGGACGACCTTTGATCATTTTGTCAAGCTGAGGAGAGAGCACTACAGATCACTTAGACGAGAGAGCAGCATGTCCCATAATTATTATGATTATGAGATAGGATATAGTGAAGATGAGGATGAGTTAGATGCTTACACTCAGAGTGTACAGGTGTGCTCAGATGTTAGTGCACTGAGGGTTGAGGATCTCTCAACTATGGCAGAGATTGTAGTAGAGGCCCAGGATCCGATTATTGCCGATGATACTCAGGAGAATGCAGTGGACAGTTTTGAGGACTTATTTTTACCAGTTGTTTCTTTCCGTATGGAAGAGTTAGACAGTGATGCTATAGTTGTTGATACTCCGTCTGTTGATATGAGCTTTGGTGTTGATTTACAGAGTATGGATGATCATTTGTATATTGAGGTGGTTGGTGGTGAGTACATACCTGAAGTTGTTGCTGAGGAGCATATTATTGATGCTGATACACATGCTCAGGATTTGGGAGTACTTGATTCTGATGAGCTTGAGATACCAGTGGAGTCGAGTCTCCAGATTGATTATTCTCACATGGATGAGAGTGTGGTACAGTTGGTTGTGCCACCTTTACAGAGAGATCAGTTGGGGTGTGTGGGGGAGTATGTTGATGCTACCACATATAATTTTTACTACACTGAACCATTCATGGAGTACTTGCTGGATAGTACAGGTGTTCATCTGGATTCACATAAGATGACAGAAGGTGTTCTTGTCCGAGGTTCTAGTGCTATTAGCAGATTGGGTGAGGAGATTTTACGAACCCTTTCTACTATATTACCTTACAGGGATGTTGAGGTGATGTTTGTTGAGCTGAGATTGGCGCCATCCATTGAGTCCCAGTTTGGCAATAGTGTGCCAGTAGCAGAGTTTGGGGGTTCTTACCAGCATCATACGGTGAGGTATGCTCCTTATTTTTCTTTGCATCTAGAGATTAGTTTTGGTGTCAGTGACTCAGGTACCAATGATTGTCATATCCACGGTCCAGTTGGGTGTGAGTATCAGTTAGATAGGGACATGAATTTTGACAGGCTTGATATTTTAGTTGGCTTGAGTCCCTCAGAGTGGTTTCTTCTACCAGCATCTACAGTTGGTCTTCAGATAGTTGTTTGGGTGTCGAGTGCAGTTTTTCAGTTGCTGATTTTGATACTGTTGATGCTGTTGATGTTGATGATTTATTCACATGGGTTGATTAGTGACATGATGGATGTTACACAACTTTTTCCTTAGGATCCAGGTGGATCGAGTAGTTCATTGTTTCGAGATTGCTTGGGGACAAGCAATTTATGGAGGGGCAGATTGTCATGTCCCCTTTTTCATGGACATTGACAGTCTTGATGATTAGCCTATTATATGACCTTCGTAGGCTAATAGGATGGATAGAGGGTCATAATGGAGCTTGGATTGACTTTGATTCATAGAATTTCTACATTTGGTTTTCATTCAGGTTATTTCAGATGCATTGGGCCTGAGCTCCTACTTTTTAGGGATATTTGATATGAAGTGGAGCACCTTTATTTTGGTATGGTCATGTGTGGAATATATTGATTCACCTGCTTCGATCGGTTTGAGGATCCGACATATATTGAGGGAGATATTAATATTTGATTGATTTAATCAAATATTAATTATTTGGTCTCATTAATAATTAATTAATTAATTATTAATTATTTGGTCTAATTTTAAATTAGAAAACCCTAATGCTAATTTAAGAAACCCTAATTAGGGCAAGCATATCTTTTGAGGGTATAAGGGTTTCACATGGAGGCCATTATTGATTATGCATATGAATTGATTATTGAAATTGGAGAAATTCTTCTTTGAAGACTGAGCCAAGGGTTCCAAGATTCCATTTGCAGTGGAGAACATCAACTCTTCATTGTGTGCAATTCAGAGGTTGTGAAAGATCAGCCGATCTATTGCCAAATTGAGAGATAGCTTCATCCAAAAGTTATCACAGAATTTCAGGGTTGAGAGATAACTTCACACAGAAGTTATTACAGATATTTCAGGTATTTATCTTTATTTAGTTTTTTATCCAATAAATTATACAGATAGAGATATTCTATATTAGAATAGTATATCTTCAGATCAGGTGGTTCAGCAATCAGGGGTTAAGAAGAGACAGGTTGGGGGCCGTACCAAGTCCGTATAGGTCCGGTCAAAGCTGTTCAGGCACCGACATCAGCCGAGAAAGGGCTTGCAGTGACCGACATCGGTCGACTGAAGACTGACGTCGGTAGAAAGCCGATCGACAGAGACCGACGTCGGCGAGATATCGATCGACGACGGCGCCTGTGTGTCGACACAGAAAGGCCGAGACACTTCTAGATCCAGTTTTCATTGCCAGATTAGCAAAAGCCAGGGTTTTAAGACCAAGATTTTAATATTCTTTATTTTGTATAACAGAGACTCAATTGTGTAATTGTCCAGAAGAACAAGTAATGAGATGTTTATTTGCTATTGAGAGATTATACTGTGATTTGTGTATGCTTATTTTGAATCTATTCTGCAAGTTTGTATCTACGATCAGAGCTTTATGAGTTTATATATTCCCTGTTTGAAGGGGATATTACAGTTGTTCAGAGCTTATTGTGTAGAAAAAAGAGCCCCTAAGTAAGGGACATCATAGTGGTATCAGAGCTTTTGTCTTTGGTATCAGAGTTTTGTGTCTTTCATATATCCCTATTAGAAGGGGATATTATAGGGACCTCCTTTTCACCCCCTTCCATCTTGGCTCTTCCTAACCCTCAAATCATTTTTACACCCTCCCAAAATTTTAGGATTCCTCTAGAAATGGTTCACTTGATAAATGGGTCATTTTCTTGGTTGTATTTTAGCCCACCTCTAAGGGGAATTAACTCTTCTTAGGTGGAACATGATGGAAAATGACACTACATTATAGGTAGTACAATTTTAAGCATTCACTAGCATAATATATGTGTACCATTGGTTATGTTTGAGGATGGGCAAAAGGATCTTCAAATGGATTACTACTCCCTATGAATGTATTATCATGGAATGTAAGGGGTCCTATAAATACTTTGTGTGATTTTCATGTAAATATTTTGGGGGATTTTATGTTACATAAGCTTGGTAGCCTCTTCAAGCATGGAAAAAAGACTAGAGGTGAAACTATGATATGCATTTTAAAGTGTACTTTTTAGGTATTTTCTATCAAGTGATGAGTCCCTTCTCCCCAGCTCTCGATAATCTCAATAGATGATGGGCCCCTCAATCCTCTCATAGGACTTGGCTTGCTCATTTAGAATGTGTGAGACACCTAGGTTTGCAAGCCATATTACCTCATTTTCTCTACTATTTAATTTACCAAGGACTCCCACTCAGTGAGAGGCTACTCACCTATACATTCCCTATCCCTTTTATTTGGCTTACAAGAAACCTAATTTTTTCAAGCATCTATTCTAATTTTCCCTAAAGATCAATCTTCTTTGATTTGGATCCATTCCTTATTTTAACCCTTTTAGTCTGAGCCCTTTTCTTGGTGTTAGGATTTTTATGGATATATTAGTGTAGGTTTTTATTTTTCCCTATTTATTAATTATCTAAATTGTATTTCTTGTGCACACATGGAGTTTTCCTACATTTGTGGGATAGGCTAGCTTATGTGGAGGTGTGTGTCATAGATGTGTCATAGGTGTCATAAGAATGTCATAAGTAACTCCCTTGATGGGAGTTACTTCTCTATTCTTAGCACCTTGTCACCACCTTTCATGGAGGAGTTACAGTCTATTCTTGGGGTGCCTTGTCCACCTTTTTTGGAAGAGTTACTTACGTACTCTCCTATTTTTAGTCCTCACTTTGGCCATTTCATGCTAATCAAATTTTAGTTTTCTCCATTTTGTCTTGTGTAATTTATCTTCTTGTGTTATTTTCAAATTGATTTAGCATCTATGTGGTGTGCACTTGTTTCATCTTATGTGATCACGTCTCCATTACACTCACATTATCTAGATTCTGGCAATAACTCTACTATGGTATCAGATTAAAAATGATAATCATGTGTTTGGTTATGCTTTTAGTTCATTTTGAAATCAAGAGGAGTGGAGTTCTCTTTGTTTTTCTATTTTCTAGATTTGATCTAAAATAAAAAATATATATATCATTTCTAGTATCAGTTTCTCAGGAATCCTTGGCCTTTGGGTGTCTTGGTTGTCTTCACTTTAGGGGCTGGTTTAGTAGTTAGCCTAGGCACCATTATTGTGTGCAAGGAGCAGAGGGAGGAGTAGCTCTAAGCAACCTCAGTTCAAGCAATAGAAGTCCTTCCTTCCAGCCATGCCATCAAATGTACGACGTCCAAAATATGCTATTTTTTCTTGAAAATAAAAGATTCCCTAATTAAAATTGGCACATAAATCCTTCTAGCAAGGCACCTCCTTTCTACTACCATGCCAAGCTTTAGCAACAACATTCTTTCCAAGTCTGTAGGCCATACGGTGCACACTTCTAGTCTGCACTTCTGCACCTAGTTTTTGGTCTTCTATTTTGCCATACAAGCAAGCCGTATGGCATCCAGGTCTATTTTTATAAAAATGGCACATTTTTTTGATAAAACTATTGTGTGTTGAAGTCTAGAATATCTTTGACCTTTTCTTCACCAAAAAATTAGAAATGTGCCCTTGTTTTTGGTGGAAACATTTGATGTTCTTTTGTTAAAATTTTGGATTGTTTGTTTTTGGCGCCCCTTGCTTTGCCCCCCTTGGACACTTGGCCAGCTATTCATTTCTATCTATGCTTCATTTTTTTAAGTTAAAATTGACTTGATAAAACAAAAATCAGTAAATTTGATTGAATATTCAGTTTTATAGATAGTTTTGTAATTTGGGGGTTTTCATTTTAAACTTGTATCTTCCCTTGTCAAAGATGAAGGGTGAGGCTCAGGCTGGCAAGAGGCCAGTTCCCCCTCACACAAACCTCCTTTAGATTTATAATTATATTCCAAATCTAATTAGTGGTTGGAAGGCAACTTTCTCTCTCAAAATAGGCATTTTAAAAATGTTTTTGTGCTTTTTTTGCAAAAATGCTAGTTTACTAGAAAATTGAACCTTTAATATCTTGCAAACGGTAGCTCAGATTTGGGTGCCATTTTTTGCAAAATTATTTTTAATTAAATTATCCATAGTGTAGGATTGTTATTTGTAAAAAATTCACTAGTTTATAAAGTGCCAAAAATTTGGGTCTCTCGAGACACATTTTCGGCTGAGTCTGACATCCTATTTGCTTTAGTCTTGCACTGATTACTCTAGGAAACATTCTCAGCTGAGTTCAATGTCTTTTGAGTGTGCACTTGAATATTTGGGGTAGGCTCAATATTTTAGGGGGGTGTGAGTATTTTTCACAACTTGCATATTTTTGCTTTCATTCTCCTTTCTGTATAATTTCACAACTTGCAATCAACACAACTTCACCTAAATTCAGCTAAAAATGGATTATTTTCAACTTAAACCCTTAACACCCTTCAACTATCATGAATGGAAGGTTAAAATTTCAATCATTCTTAGAAGCAAAGGGTTGTATAGGATCACCATGGGTACTGAAGTAGAACCCAACACTGATGCTGAAAAGGTTAAGTGGTACAACCGTACTGATGAAGCCTTTAGATTACTGAACTTGTTTGTGTCTCTAGAATTTCTCTTCCATTTAGAATCCTCCCAGACTCCCAATGACATATGGGACACCTTAGCAAACTTATTTGGGAAGCTTGATGAGATGAGAGGTCATGAGCTCGAAAACAAACTCATAAGTCTATGTCCTAGCATCTTTGACACCCTACAGGACTTCTTCACTAAGTTTAAGGCCCTTAGATTACAATTGAAAGAAAGCAGGATAGAGAAGAAAGATGATCAAATCATACTTTCTATTCTCACAAAGTTAGGTCCAAGCTATTTAGTCTTTGTCTCCACTTTCCATGCCACAAAAAGTGCCCTTGGCACTACATGGAAAATGCCTTCTTTGGATTCATTCATTGCCAACTTGACTAGGGAGAAAGATAAGCTAATTTAAATGGGCACGATGAAGTCTACTCAAGCCTAAGATTTGATAGCTATAAATGGTAAAGATAAGACTCCAACAAAGGAGAAGAAGAAAAAGAATAAGGACTAGGAGAAGAAGAAAGAAAACACCAATCCTGCCAAAAACAACACTGAGACTTCCTCTTCCAATGCTAAACCTAAGAAGGAGAAGGTTAAGTGTGCCTATTGTAAAAAAACTAGGCATGATGAACATAAATTCATGAAGAAACAAATAGATCACCTATCTCATATTCTAGAGAAGAGCAACATAGGTGTTCTTGAGTCCATCAAGCAGAATTCATCTACCCAAGATTCTACTAAGGAAAAAGGCAAGGGTAAGGAGAAAGAAAAGGGAAAGGCCCTTGTAGCTATATCAACTTCTACATCTTCATGGGTCATTGAATTGGGTGCTTCTCACCACATGGGCTCTTAACTAGTTGAGTTTTCATCTGTAGAGCCTTGTATCATGACTTCAATTAGTTTGGGTGATGACACTTCAATTTCTGTTGCAGGGAGAGGGTCAGTTGAAATGGAAGGAGGAACATTTAATAATGTTCTAAGTGTTCCTTCTCATTCAACCAATCTCCTATCAGTGAACCAAATCACTCACATTTGTCGGGGCATGAGAGTTGAGTTGTCACTAGATTCAGTGGCTATCAGGGAGTTACATAGTGATACTACAGTGGCAGTGGGTAAGACAAATCACTAAGCCAAGTTATACAAATTCTCACATTTTGCATCAAATTCTTGTCTAATAACATTGCTAACTCATTCAAATGGAGTTAGAAAATAGTGCCATGAGTGGTTTGGCCACCTTAACTACTGCTACTCTAAGCAACTTTGCAAAAATGACATAGTCATTGGCTTGCCTCTTGTTTAATTCTCAAAAGGACTTTGTGAGGGGTGCTCCCTTGGGAAGCATCCTAAAGCAAAATTTGACAAAGGCAAAGCTTGGAGGGCTTCAAAACCTTTGGATTTAGTCCACAGTGATGTATCGAGACCCTTTCCTAAATAATATTTCATAAGGGCCAAGTACATCCTCACTTTCATTGATGATTTTTCTAGGTACACTTGGATATATTTTCTCAAACAAAAGTCTGAAGTCTTTGAAAATTTTCTAGACTTCAAGGCTCTTGTTGAGAAATAGAGTGAGAAATCCATCAAGGTTCTTCAAATTGATAATTAAGGGGAGTATGTCAGCATCAAGTTTGAGAAGTTTTGTGCCATAGAGGGGTTTGATTTGTAGTGCATAGTCACTTATAGTCCTTCACAAAATGGGGTTGCAGAGTGCAAGAATAGGTTCTTGAAAGAGATGGGTAGCTATATGATTCACTCCAAATCCTTAGCACCATAGTACTAGGCTGAAGCCATCAATTATGCTTGCTACATTCAGAATAGGGTTCCTCATAAAGCTTTGAAAGGGATAACACCCTTTGAAGCTTGGCATAAAAGGAAACCTGATATTGAGCACATTAGAGTTTTTAGATTCCCAGCCATGGCCTACATTCTGAAGAAAAAATGCAAAGCTATGTAATGTCAGTCCAAGCCTTACATATTTGTAGGATATCTAGATGGTATTAAGGGATATCACCTTCTAAGTCTAGTCACTCATGAGTTGTTCATCAAGAGAAGTGTCCATTTTTAGGAGAGTCTTAGAGACTTAACACTTGACACTTCTCCCTCATAAGATCTACTTCTTCATGATGATTCCTCGTCAGATTTAGATCAGCCATAATAGGTTCTTGAGCCAGAGACATCTTATTCTTTGAGTTTAGATAGTGATGATAATGATGCAGAGTCATCCATCTCTATTCAGTCAGAGGATGAGAAGTTAGCACTTGACTCACCCACTTCTGGGCCACTTTGGGCTAGATAGACACTTGAGAGTGTTGGCACTTGGGCAGGAGATCTCGTAAATGACAGATGTACTAGGGGGAATTTTTAGAGAGATCCACATGCCTTATTTGCTACAATTTCAAATCCACAGACTTTTTGAGAGGCATTGGGGGTACTTGAGTGGGATAGTGCTATGGAGGAAGAATATTATTCCTTAATAAAAAATCACACTTGGGACTTGACTTCACTTCCTAAGGGAAGACAGATGGTTCAATGTAGATGGATATATCAGACCAAGTTTGTAGCAGATGGGTTGGTTCATAAGTACAAGGAACAATTGGTTGCTAAGGCTTTCTCATAGGTGGCAGGCCTTGACTACTCATAGATCTTTACACCCGTTGAAAAGATGACTTCTATCCAACTCACCTTAGCTATTGCCATAGCACATGGTTGGGATGTGCATCAGATGGATGTGAAGAGTGCCTTTCTTCATAGAGACCTAGAGGAGGAGATCTACATGGAGAAGTTGCCAAGATTTATTCAAAATTCTTCCTTAGTATGCAGACTTAGGAAATCTATCTATGGCCTCAAACAGGCCCTTGGGCTTGGTATGCCAAGATGGATTCCTTCCTTCTCACAACAGGTTTCACTATGTGCCATTCTAATCCCAATGTATACTTCTTATGGTAGGATGATTTGCTCTTGATTTTGGTTCTATATATTGATGACCTTTTGATCACCAGGAGTTCTTCATCGGCTATTACAGTAGTGAAGGGATCTCTTCAGGATAGATTTGACATGACAGAATTGGGTTTGTTACACTACTTCCTTGGCATCAAGATCTCACAGTCAGATTTAGGGATTTCCATTACACAGCATAAGTATTCTCTTGACTTATTGGCTCAATTTCACATGGTTGATTACAAGCCATCTCTAACTCCCTTTCTATGAGGAGTCAAACTTAAGGCTAATTGTTCTTCACCATTGGTTGTTTCCACTCGGTATTTACAACTTGTTGGTAGTCTCATCTACTTGACTCACACTAGGCCCGACATATCATATACATTGGGACTTGTCTCCAAATTTATGCAAGAACCTCATGAGCTACATTGGAAAGTAGCTAAGAGGATCTTGCATTACATACATTGTTCACATAGATACGTGATTCATTACAGATTTGCCATAGAGGTTGACTTGGTTGGATATATAGATTCAAACTAGGCTGGTGATTCATAGACTCATAAGTCCACTTTTGGTTACAATTTCTCTCTAGGTTTTGGTCCTATTAGTTGGTCTAGCAAGAAGCAGAATGTTATTGCTATATCATCCACAGAGGTAGAGTATAAGGGAGTTGTTAATGTAGATACTAAGGCTATTTGGCTTTAGGGGATTCTTTTTGAGTTTGTCATTCTTATTAGGCAACCCACCATCATTTATTGTGACAACTATAGTACCATTCAGATTTGTAAGAATCCAGTTCAACACCAGTGGACAAAGCACATAAAGATTCACATGCATTTCATTCAAGAGATTATTCATAGTCAGGTCATAGACTTGATATTTTGTCAGTCTTTGGAGTAGGTTTCAGACATCTTCACCAAACCTTTCACCGAGAGTAAGTTCATTCATCTATGAGATCTTCTTGGGGTGTGGTCCACATCTACAGTAGCATCATTTTTAGAGGGGGCCTTCTAGCCTCTTCTTTCTTTTATGTCTCTCTTTTGGGTGGGAGTTTTTTCCTACAGGTTTTCTCCTTTTCTCTATCTTATGGGAGATTGCATTTGTACATGGGTACCTCATCAAGCCTAGTTTTTGGGAGCCATTTTATATTTACACACTGCCCACCTAAGCTGTGCTTATGGGGGGTATTAGTGTAGGTTTTTATTTTTCCCTATTTATTAATTAGGGAAATTGTATTTCTGGTGCACACATGGAGTTTTCCTACATTTGTGGGATAGGCTAGCTTATGTGGAGGTGTGTGTCATAGATGTGTCATAGGTGTCATAAAAATGTCATAAGTAACTCCCTTGATGGGATTTACTTCTCTATTCTTAGCACCTTGTCACCACCTTTCATGAAGGAGTTAAATTCTATTCTTGGGGTGCTTTGTCCACCTTTTGTGGAGGAGTTACTTACATACTCTCCTATTTGTAGTCCTCACTTTAACCATGTCATGTTAATTAGATTTTGGTTTTCTCCAATTTGTCTTGCGTAATTTACCTTCTTGTGTTATTTTCAAATTGTTTTAGCATCTATGTGGTGTGTACTTGTTTTATCTTGTGTGATCACGTCTCCATTGCACTCATGTTATCCAGATTCTGGCAACAACTCCGATAGTATATTATTCAAAATGGATAGTTTTTATTGATTTTTTATGGCATTTTTTTCAATCTATCATCCTCTTTTATCTTTGGAAAGACAAAAATAATCTATTTGTAACCATGAGAAATGTGGTATTTCATTCTTTGTTAATGAAAATGTTGATATTATTTCCTCAGTTTACTTGAAGATCCAAAATAAAGTGGATAAGATGATGATATACCTTCACCACTTGTGAGACCTCCTTGACCACTAAGGGATTCCCCCATGTACTACAAGTAGAGTTTTACTAGACAACTTGCATCACATGACCCACCACCTCCTCTAGGGAGGCACCAAAGAAGAATCCACTCCTACAGTAGGGGCCACTTTTCACCTCACCATCTTTCATGGGGTAGTTGGTGTGCTTTTAGGAAATTTGATGTTGGTCCTAATCAATGATATCTAATGAGTATTGTTATTACTACTCAACCCACTAATGTTTGGATGATCAATATACATGATGACCTCCTAGATGGTTGGACTACTCTAGAGATACCAACATGGAACTACCTTTTGGGTCAATGCTTCCTAAGGATGACCTTTTACCTCTACCTCCTAAGGTGATAACAGGTGCTTGATTATCTTTCTAGTTATTTATATTTGTTCTTGTAATGTTCTATCTGACATTTTGATAATGTTTTGAGCTAGTGTGTTTGTCTAACATGGAGGTTGGGCTGTGATCTATTTGGCCACATTACTATGTAACCTTTTGCATTATATTTTGATTTTTTAAAATAATATGAGGAATTATAATAGTAAAATTAAATTAACCATAAATGCACAAATATAAATATTTAAAAACTTCAAAATAATCAAAAATTAAAAATAAATTAATTATATTTTCACCTATTATATTATTATATTATATAGTGTTTATCTGTTATACATGTTCAATAGTTTAATATTATTTTATTATGAAGTTATATTCATGGTTATAGAAAACTAAGGATTACAACTAGGATGGAAATAATTAAAAGTGACATGAGAAAAAGGTAGGAGAATGTCCAAAAGATAAAACTATAACATACAAGGTTTAAAGAATGATATAATATAGTCTACCAAATTGCCTTGGAGCCCACATATCCATTGTGGAGTTTACAAAAAACTATACATGCTTATATTTCTTTTATGGAATCAAAATTTTAATTTTAACCCATTTTTGGAATGCTTATGTCATTATCCGTTCAGTTTATTTTCTATTTTCTATTCAATTTTTTGGGTTCTCTTAATAAAATATTGTTATGTCAGTTTTGATCAACAATTTATTTTACATAATTTTTATAATTTGGAAATAACCCATGAATTTTTGTGAATAAAAGATACTCTTCAATGGATTCTATTTAATAAGTTTTAATTTATAGGGAAACTATGTTCCCCAAATGAGAGATTACCTAAAAATAGAAGAGACATCTTTGTACACACAAAAATAAATGCACTAACCTTATCCATTCAACCACTTGAGGTTAGGATAAGAAAAATGAAAAGGAATGATATCCATATTGGGATATTCATCTAGTTTTTTGGGATGAATAGGCTTAATTGGTTGAGATGATAGATTTGGATGACCTAGTTGGACTCATTGACCTATTCATGAGGTATTTTAGACAATGCATCTTAATAGTTTGTCTTTTTTATACCATTATAGATTAAATAACTTGAAATTTTTGTTAAGGGAAACAAATTATGGTGTGATGAGGGATCTATAAAACCCTAATTCTATGAGAACTATGTAATGTAACTCTTCATCAATTTTCTTCTCTTGGAAAGGGTTGAAGTTGGACTAGATGACTCAATATTTTATCATCTTTATTAGTTTATTCTCATTCAAAATAGTAATCCACAAAGGAGGAAAAGGGTGATTAGGATAGACCCAAATATGACGCATCAAGTCAAATGTGGAGGTTGGTTGCTTGGTAGACCAACAAGGGAATTTATCTAGCTAGTTGTGCTTCTAATAGACTTTTTTACTCATCTAAAGCATTTAGCTAGATGATTATGAGGTTGGGAAGTGGCATGGAGGTAAATAGTTCTATTCATAGCTCAGTGTCAATATCACTCTATATGTTTTTTATTTGAATTGGAGCAATAATTTGTGGAGAGGCTCTTAGCCTATGTGGATGTGCTTATGCTAAGAGCATCATCTATGGGTGTGGGATCGTTTGGTTTGTTCTTTGCTATTTATTTTGAATTTTTTTTTTTTTTTCAAGGTTTGATTTTCTACATAATTTTTTTTTCCAATCGCTAATTGTTTAAATGTTTATGTAGTTTTGTAACTAGTTATTCACACTTACCAATGATGAATCGATAGATAATGAAAGTGTTGAAAATGAAGCTATTTTTTTAATATGAATCAAAATAAACAATTGAATGCTTGCCATAAATTCAATTAAAACTAATCTCTTGTGATCAAAAAAAGAATTTAAAATAGAAAATTACATGGTTTGAATGCCTTTTCTTTCTTTTAGATTTGCAAAGTGCATGTGAATGACCATACTAATTAAATAATTGGAAATGAAAGTATGTGCAAGATTATTTATTTTATTTTTTATGTTTTAAAATTAATAAGTGTATAAATGGAAATTAAATAAATTAATTGATCATTTTCTTTTCTATTTGAAATGATAGATACAAAAAAAACAAAAAACAATAAATTAATTCTTCTCTTCTCTAGAAATTGATTTGTGAATGGAGAATGATGAAAGAACAAATATATATTTTTAGAATGGGAAGAGAGATAAAAAAATAATAAAAACAATGAGGAACTAATAATTACATTAGAAAATCTTCAAATTTCACAAGGCAATGTATTTGACACAAAAAGTAATGAAACCTACTTCTTCTAAGAGGATTTTCACAAGTGAAAGAAGAAAAGGAAGAACAAAATAGTAGATTTGTTTTTGGAAAGAGTAAAATTTAAATATTTGATAAAATATTAATAAATTTGAACAAGATTTTAATGAATAAATTAAAATAAATTTTAAATGAAGTAATGAAAGTTTTTGAAGAAATGCAAGTAAAGAACAAAACGTAAAAACAATCAACACTTTGATAAATTTCAAAAAAAAATGTCTTTTTTCTTATATATTTTCAAGTTTTGAGTCAATAAATTTAATATAAGTAAAACAATAAAATTAAATCAAATCAACATTTTCAAAAGAGGATAAAAATTCTAGAGAACTTGATTATCGTAATGCTTCAATCCTTAGGTTTTATCTCTAATATAGTTGATCAATGTCATCTGGAGAGTGTGTCTCAGGAAAAATATGCAAAAGTAAAATGTGAAACAAGTTTATGGTTGACTCTAAAAAAGAGTAGAGTTATGGCTACCAATTCTTTATTTTTTTATCTCAATTTCATTGTGCATAGGCATATTTGTTAAAAATGGTAGTAGATAGTTAAATGAGGTGATTAAGAGTTAACTAGGATGATTGGGAGTGGATTTTAGTGATGAGGAGTCAATTGGAGTAGTGAGAATTTAATATGGGAGGTGAGCTTATAATTAGATCCACAAACATGCAAAAATGCATTAAAACATGCTTCTTTGGAGTGAAACTAAGCCATCACTGAACTATGGTAAAACATCATGGTAGTTAAGGAAACTATCAAAATAGATTCAAAACCACTAGGGTGGTTATGCGACTGTCACAGTGGTTCTATCGTGCCACAAAAATTTTAATGCTTGAGAAGTGATAAGGCTATGGATTACAAATTTGACACTTAGGGATGATTTTTAAAGTATAAAATGAGGAAAGAACTGTCTGCACCTAAATTTTGTACAATGCAACATTTCTAAGATATATGAAGATGATACAAGGACCTCCATAAATAATAATAATATGTTCAAACCTTTTTTTCTTTTTTTTTCTCTTTTTTTTGTTTTTCCAGACCTTTCCCCAAATGCCAAAATTATAGAGTTTGGATTTCAATCTTACAAAATTGATATTTTTGATGTGCATGGTAAAATGACCACCTACATATAACAATGTTTTTGCCACTATTTTATGCCCTTTAATTTCTATTCATAGAATGCACATTTTCACACATTTTACATGTTCAACCCTTCATTTTTGCTTTCTATCCTTTAATAATTAGTTCAAAAATACTCCAATTCACTCATGTTATTTCTCAAGCCGATTTTAGCTAATTTAAAATAAACCATAATACAATCCCTATGAATTTTTGTTAACTCCCACAAGCATCAACAATTTTTCCTTACAATTAACTTTCTTTACCATGAAAATTGGACCTAAAAATTCCATATAGAATTGAGTATTCAATAATTTGATAGAGCTTTAAACTTCCATACATAGTTTTCTTGAATAATTAGCCCAAGCCTTGTTTGAACTTTCTAGTCACCATTATAAATTGGAGGAGGATCACAAATTTGCGACACAATACTCAACAATTTGTGAGAAGTAACCATAGTTCAATTAATATTTTTCTTCACTTTTTTCTTATTAACTCCATTTATTTCACATTCCCCTTGCTGGAATATGCCCTATGTCATTACTGACAAAAAATCTAAGGAGATAATAGCTTGAAGATTTGTGTATTTCCAAATTCAACAAGTTATTATTCCAATTTGCCTTTTGCTTTAGACAAGTAGGGGGATTTATTTATTATTTATTATTTTTATTTGTTTTTTCATCAGTTTATATTCTCATTTGTTTAGTTTCATTTAATATTAGAAAATACTACAAAATATAAAAAATAAATCATTTCTTGCACTTTCATACATTGCAAGTCATTTATTTTTTTTAGAATATCACTTACATATAAAAATCCCAACAACATATAGCTTTGCATGTTATTTTTTAGAATAGAAGGGCATAATTAATTTCATTTCAAGTAGTTTATATTATTTTTTTCATTCAACTTACATAACACAAACATATACAAATCAGTTTGCACTTCATTTGTTTTCATAACAATTCAGAAAAATCAAAGGGAAAAGATTGCATCAACAATACCATATCTTAATTTATGGATACATTAAAAATTTAAGGTGTAAAATTACCTAGATCAATATTTTCATTTACATGTTAGATTAAATAAAAATAAACCATTTAAAAACATAACATTTTCATTCAATTGTAATTTCCAGTATTCAGACATATTTAGTTGCATACATATAATTTGAAAATCATAGATTAATTATTTAATTTAGCATTTTGAAATTTATAAATTTTATTCATCATTATTTGTATTCATTCCAAAATAGAAATCAAGTGTGCATTTTAGACCATACAAGTAAATTTCAACTCATTCATAAAATTAGAAAATCAATGTTCAAATAGTTAGTTTCAGTTTTTAATTTGTTTACATAATAATCTAGAGAGCACAAAAATAAATTTGGTTTCATCATTTTCAGCATATTTTTAGTATTTTTAATTTATTAAAAAATATTAGTTCAAAAAAATAAACAAATAAATCTTCACCTAGAGAAACATTATTCATCCAAATATATTAGCGAACAAAATCAGCAAACACTACATTTCTGAAACAAAACAAAACTAGTCACAACTTTCAACAAATAAAAAACAAGTGGAGAAAAAATAAACTATGAAATAAACGTTTCCTTTCCCTTGGAAAATTCTCTATGAATAAGTGCATCTACACAGAGAATGATAATTTTTATGATTAATTTCCCTTGTCCCAAAATAAAACATTTAAAGTGATATAGACTATGTGCTTTGACTACAAGTCACACACTTGAGTTCGTTGCCCAACTTAATCATTAGCCTAGTAAATGTATTAGGAAAGAAATTAGGTTATTTATATCCCAAATAGATAGATGAATTCATTTAATAGTTTGACAAACTAAAAACTTTTACATTTGATTTAATTAATCATCCCTGGGTTTAGCTTCATCCAATTTTATTCACTTTGTAGATGACATTTTTCAAGCAAGCCCAACCTAATAGAATTGATCAAATAACATGAGAGGTTTAGCTCAATTTAAATACATTAAAGGAAAGAAACAAAGACTATGATTTGTGTTATTTGGTTCTTTTAGAATCATTCTACTATATAGATTTTGTTTGTCCTTATCTTTCTACATTAAATAAGCAACATTTAACAACACCATGAATAAAATTTATAATAGATATATTATATTTATATTATGAAAAAATGAAACAAGTAATATAAAAAAATGATTTATACTACATATGGGTAGACTCAATTATATCTCCTAATTTGTCTTATTGAGTATAAAATAAGCTAATAACATCTAGTAAATCTATAGCACTCTAAAATTCTTCATTCATGCAAACTAGTAGATAATACTAGAAACCAATACATTAACTATACATAATATAATTAATTAATTATTTATTTTATTAAGTAAAATGGGTTGCTCAGATAATATGTCAGAATTAAAAATAATTGTGGCATCACCTGAGTTCTTTTATTGATCTATTAGAAATCAAAAGTCCTTCCTCCATAACCACTCTTGAATTCATACCAATTCACTTCCCTATAATAATTATTTATTTATTTAATATAATATATATTAAACATACTCAATTTTTATTATAGATAAATCTTCCAATATTTATTTATTTTCTGTAGGCTATTGCCTGAAGAAAGACATTGGATTTTTTTTAATAAAACCGTGGCTCCCTAAATTTTCTTGGTTTTCCCTTTTTCATTAGATAATGATTATCCACTGGAAAAAAAATTATATTTAACTACTATTTAACAACTTTATAACTTTAGCTTTTTCCTCATTCATTTTGGTGACGGATTCATATGTCACCTGATCTGTCAAAGAACCCTCTATGCAATATCTAGAAATATTAACATTTACAATTTAAATTCTACTTCTTCTAACCATTAAACATTTGAAATTTAGATTTTTTAAAGTTGAGCAAAAAAAGGATTCCCACCATTCTCTATCTACTCTGATTCTCCTGCATCAATTTCCCTTTATAGGGGAGATAATGTTATGGCATCACAGGCTAGACCATATAGGTGAGAAAGGTTTATGTATGTTATAGACTAAGGATATGGTGAAAGGTATGGATAATTATCCCTTGGATTTTGAATTCAATGAAAATTATATCTATGGCAAGTAGATTCAGATAAACTTACCCAAACATGTCGTACATGCAAGTAAAATTTTACAAGTGATACGCAATGATGTGTTTGGATGGGTGGAGGTATGATCACTAAGCTAGTATTTATTATATGTGACTTTCATATATGGCTACACTCACAATCCCTAAATATATTTCAACTTGAATAAATCCAAAGTTCTCAAGAAATTCAAGTAATTAAAAGCTCTTCTAGAGAACCAAAAAAATAAGGGAATCAAGATGTTGTGTAAAAAAAATGACTATGAGTACTAATCAGGAGAGTTTAATGAATTATATAGGTAGATTGGTATTAAAAGACAAAAAATGACTCCGTACACTCCACAACAGTGTGGAGTTAGAGATCTGATGAACATAAAACTAATGGTAAAATCTAGGAGCATTATATGTCATACACATTTGGAATTTTTTTTGGGCTTGTAGCAGCAAGTACTACATGTTACATAGTCAACCAATTTCCATCATCAACACTAGTTGTCAATAACCTATAATAAACATAAACTTGTAATAATCCATGCTTGAGACATTAACAATTTTTAGTTATGATGCATTGTCTCACATCCCAAAGGAAAATAGATTGTGGTTTGACTCTAAGTCCTTAAATTTCATCTTCATTACATACAGGGGTATCATCAAAGGATATAAGTTGGGGAATATTGAGATGAAGAAGGAGGTATATAGAAATAATGTGTCTTTAGAATGGTACACAAGTTTCCTATGTATGAGAAACCAAATAAGTAGCCAAAAAGAGACATAAAATATGTAGTTTAGTGTAAAGTCTGAAGAGCTGGTGTCTGAGTATGTTGTGACAGATGATGAGTTGCAAGATTCATAGGAAGAGGAGCCAAATACTTCTATTATGATGAGATCATAATGGGTGCACAAATTTCCTAAAATATATATCCAACCATACTTTGGTTTTGCATAATATTATTATTTTTGGCTAATATAAATGAACCCAAGACTATGAAGGAAGCTTTCGGTTGTGCAAAGAACATGTTTTAGAAGAATTTTATGAAAGAGGAAATTTAGTCTTTTAATAAACATGATACTTAGAATCTAGTTAAGGTACCTCTTAGATGAAAAACTTTAGGCTATATGTGGGTTTTCAAAAAGAAGCAAAATGCACAAGAAAGATGGAGAGGTACAAGGCTCGCTTGGTGGCAAAAGTATTCTCTTAGATTGAGTGAACTGACTTTGATGAGAGATTTTCCCCAATTGAAAAATTAACTTCACTAAGTTTTATTTGAGCTTTTTCTATTATTTTTATCTAAAAATAGATAAAATGGATGCGAAGATAGTTTTCTTGCATGGGGGGCTTGAAGAATAAATCTACATGCTACATCTTTATGGCTTGAAGGTGAAGGGGAGAGAGGAATCGGTCTATAGATTGAATAAGTCCTTGTATGGATTGAAGAAATCACCTAGAATATGGAATCATAATTTGAATATTTATTTAGTTATATTTGGGTATGTGTGTAACAATGTTGATCCTTGTGTTTATTACAAGAAAAAGGGTGATCACTTTGTCATTATAGTCCTCTATGTGGATGCCATATTGTTGATAAAAGCATGATCAAATAAGTGAAGTCTCAATTGTCTATGTAGTTCGACATGAAATATATTAGTTATATAAGGTTCATCTTAGGCATGGAAATAAAATGATATCTTATAAATATGAAACTCTCATTGAACTAGATAGATTATATCGAGATAATTTTGGAAAGGTTCAAGATGTAAGATGGAAAGTTATTGAATATCACTTTCCTAATTGGTTAGAATCTATCAAATGTGTAGTATCAAGGGAATTGTAATAAGTGGGAGGATATGACTCAAGTTTCTTATGCTAGTGTGGTGGGAAGCTTGATGTATGCAATGGTTTACACCAAACTTGATATTACACAAGTAGTGGTAGTAGTTAGAAGACTCATGTCCAATCCAAGCAAGGATCAGTGAAGAGGATCTTAAAATATCTATGAGGAATATTTGATTAGGATATCTACTATTAGGGTACATCTGATGGAAGTAAGAATTTGAGTCTATATGTATTTTTTATTCTAATTGGGATAGTGATCCTAGTTGTCATAGGTCTACTAGTGCTTAAGTCTTCAACTTGTTTGGTTGTGTTTAATGTTGGATGACATAATAATAAGTTAGTGTGGGTATTTCTAGTACCAAATTTTATTACACTATAACTACTCATGTAAGAAAGGAAGTGGTATGGCTTAAAAGTTTGTGATCTACTATTATATTCAAGTAGGAAGGGGTAAAGATAAGCTGCGATAGTCAAAGTGCAATTTGTTTAGAAAAGAACCTTGAGTATCATTCTCAGAAGAAGCACATAGACATGCAATATCATTTTCTGGGGGAAATGGTGGAAAAAAGGAATATATCTCTAGATAATATGACAAAGGAAAACATTATGTAGGCATTGACCAAAGTAGTGAGTATTGAGAAGTTCTTATGGGGTAGGAAAGAGATGATCATGTTTGTGAAAAGTTATTGAAGGATGACTACATTCTCTCTTATGAAATGTGTTCAAAAAGTGGTAAATTCTTTTGAAATGTATCAACTTTTCATGAATATTCATAATAGTATTAATCTATAAATTTGATGTTGCGCAAGGTGTTTTGAAAAAATACTTGGTTACAAATGATGTTGCCTAGGTTGATTACACAAGATGGGAAAATTTCATAATCTTGTGTGGCAATTGTCTTTAGCAATTTCCCAAGGTTAACAACATGCAAGGATGATGGAATAAATAAGCAAGACACTTTATGTATTTTTACTTACTATAGAAGATTGTGAAGTGGTGCTTTGTGGTTGAGTTACAATAAAGTGATAGGCAACATGTAGAGCAATGAAAGGTTATCTGGAGGTGTTCTAAACATTTTTATAAATGCAATTGTTAGACTAAATAGGTGTTTGAAATTTCTAGGTGGTGCTCTGACATGCACTTTCTATGGATAATTTCATGACATTCACTTGGGGTAATAGTTGGTACATGTAGATTCCTATAAATTGTTGATGTAGCAAGTGAAGTGTCTACTATAAGACACAATTATTGTTAGTAATTTTGGATGATGTAGAACATATGATTACATGGGATATGTGTAATAGAGGTTGTAAAATGTTTAATACACCTGGTCAATTGTGTTTCTTTAAATATACAATAAATTAATGTATATAGGTTAGAGAATATTGTGATTTTATCATAGCATTGTAAAATATCTAGTGTACATTATAATTAAACATGGTTATTGTGCCTAGTTTTTTACTAAAAAGGGTTTTCTCAGGTGAAACTCTATCTTGTGCTTCTGTGCTTGTGTGATTATCATTTTATCTACCTTTGTTGATTCACATTAGCAAAACTCTCCTTTGTGCTTATCATGTCATAAGATTATTCCCAAAAAGAATGAGTCAAGGATGAATTCCTTTTGGTCTTGTTGTCCTTCTCTATTTATATGTTAGAATGTATTCAAGCTTGTATCACCTCAATATATATATATATATATATATATATATATATATATATATATATATATATATATATATATATATATATATATATATATATATATATATATATATATATATATATATATATATATATATATATATATATATATCTGTGTGTGTGTGTGTGTGTGTGTACGTATGTATATTTGGATATTTATTTAACTGGATTCCTACATTATTAAAGGAACATAGGAAAATGGACATATTTCTCAAGCTAATGGGATTCCATGGATTTAAGAGATGTAAACATACATATGGTTTCTATAGGAATTTAATTGTAGTGAGATAAGGTGCACCTCAATTAAACATGTATTTCCAAGACTCATATTCAGATTTTTGGTTTTATTGACTTTTCCAAAAAAAATAGAACTTACTCCATTGTAGATCTGAACTTCTTGTTTTATATTTGATATAGGTAAAACCATTGGAGGAAAGCATATAGGCATTATGAGAATGCTATCAGTAACTTTCTAAAGGATGTCAAAAATATATGTGTGTTTCTTAGTTCTCTTTGAATTTTCCTTTTTTTTGGTTCTCTTGGATGTTTATTCTTGGTAACATATAGAAGGTTATATTATTAGTCTAAAATGTTATATTTTTCATAACCAAAGGAGCTTGTAATTGATATATTGATTATCTATCCAGAATCATCAGCTCTCATTTTGATGAAACTTTGGTAGCTTTGGATAATCTTTTGTTCAAGATTACTCCAAAATTACTGTTAGATAAAAAATTAAAAACAATTAAGAAATTATGTTTATGCCTTACTAATAAGAACCTAGTTAATGTTTGATATATATAATCATCATTACTATAATTAGACTCATTAAAATCAATGGAAATAAGAAAAAATTATACAATTGATTTCAATAGGTGCATGTATTTCCAAGACTCATATTCAGATTTTTGGTTTTATCGACTTTAAAAAAAAATAGAACTTATTCCATTGTAGATCTGAACTTCTTATTCTATATATGATATAGGTAAAAGAATTGGAGGAAATCGTAGAGGCATTATGAGAATGATATCATTAACTTTCTAAAGGATGTCAAAAATATATGTGTGTTTCTTAGTTCTCTTTGAATTTTCCTTTTTTTTGGTTATCTTCGATGGTTGTTCTTGGTAACATATAGAAGGTTATATTATTAGTCTAAAATGTTATATGTTTCATAACCAAAGGATCTTGTAATTGATATTTTGATTATCTATCCAGAATCATCAGTTCTCATCTTGACGAAACTTTGGTAGCTTTGGATAATCTTTTATTCAAGCTTACTCCAAAATTATTGTAAGATAAAAAAATTAAAAACTATTAAGAAATTATGTTTATGCCTTACTAATAAGAACCTACTTAATGTTCGATATATATAATCATCGTTACTGTAATCAGATTCATTAAAATCCATGGAAACAAGAAAACATTATACAATTGATTTCAGTAGGTGCATGTATTTCCAAGACTCATATTCAGATTTTTGGTTTTATCAACTTTTCAAAAAAATTAATAGAACTTATTCCTTTGTAGATCTAAACTTCTTGTTTTATATTTGACATAGGTAAAAGCATTGAAGGAAAACATAGAGGCATTATGAGAATGCTATCAATAACTTTCTAAAGGATGTCAAAAATATATGTGTGTTTCTTAGTTCTCTTTGAATTTTCTTTTTTTTTTGGTTCTCTTGGATGGTTGTTCTTGGTAACATATAGAAGGTTATATTATTAGTCTAAAATGTTATATTTATCATAACCAAAGGAGCTTATAATTTATATGTTTATTATCTATCTAGAATCATTAGTTCTCATCTTGACGAAACTTTGGTAGCTTTGGATAATATTTTGTTCAAGCTTACTCCAAAATTATTGTAAGATAAAAAATTAAAAACATTTAAGAAATTATGTTTATGTCGTACTAATAATAACCTACTTAATGTTTGATATATAGAATCATCATTACTGTAATCAGACTCATTAAAATCCATGGAAATAAGAAAACATTATACAATTGATTTTAGTAGGTGACACTTTGAATATGATATCTTTAGACATCTAGCGAGAAATATAATATCATGTTAAATAATTTGAGGGGTTAGTCCATTTTTTAATATTTCATGAGGCCAGAAAAATTTATGTAATGTCTATTATCTGAAGTTTAAACTATAAGAGAAATAATTTATATGTTTCTACTACATTGTTGGATGAAACATGAACTTCTTTTATTGAAATAAGGAATGAAGGAAAAAGGAATATATGTTAATGTGCTAAAATCTAAGTGGGGGTTAGATCAAAGCATTAACTATTAATAAATTCCTCAAGTAGGCTAATCAAAATAGAAACTACAACCAAAACTTATATCAAAAGACTCAGGTCTTATGGTATCATCTATAATATGAAAAATGTAACTAAACAAAATGTAAATATAAAATGGTTTTACCAATATAAACTCAAAAATGCCATGAAATTACAAGAAGACGTAGTAATAGATGTGTTAGTAATAATATCATTATTTAAAGGTAAAAAAAAATATTATTTTCATTAGTAGCTGAAAAGGGATCTATTGAGTCATAAGCTAGTATACTTTCTATAATATAAAAATTGATAATGTTATCAAGAGAGCAATAAAGAAAGAAAGAAATTATAATAATGTCCAAGAATGACCAAAGGTAGGTCAGTGGGATGAGTTGATAGGGTCTAGTGGAGTTATCCTTGGAGGTAATAGAATAATTTGCATTTTAACATAGAGGTTGATTTTCTTGAATAATCAAAGAACTGGGAAAATGAGATTGTCTACATCTAGATTAAGTGCGAAGAGGATCATTTAACACTTTTCAATGAAATGGGATATAAAAATATTGATAAGTCTTGGAATAATATATGAGGTAGGCTTCTTGGTTGGTCTTCTACTATATATTATTTTTGGCAAAATTTGTAGAAAGCTTGAGGCTTATTGATTAGTCTTTTGCTATTTGCTAGTTTTGGTAGAAGCTATATGATGCTCGAGTCATGAGCTGGCTAAGATTGGGAAAATAAGATATTCAATAAGCCTAAAATATCTTGAAATACTATACACCTAATGGTTAAAGGCCACAACCTATCTAATAAATAAAGCCAAGCATACCTGGTTGGAATATTAGAAGAAAACATATAGTTTACCTCTCTAAATCCTAGGGAAGTTATTGGGTAGTTTTGTACTTCTGATGGTTTTTTTACTTTGTGAAGAGTACCATTAGGGTCAATAAAGGATGTCTTCTCTCACTGACCCTATTCATCACCTACATTGATTAGTTATATGAGTTTCTCTGGTAGCATACCCATGGGGATGATGGTTATACTTTTTATGAGGTGCTCATAACTGTCCTTCTTTTTGCTAACAATGTTTTTTGCCTATGGCACGCTATCAAGGGCCTATAGTGGTAACTTGATTCTCTTGTTTGTTTCTCTTATATCCTATAGCTTATGGTCAACCTTAGTAAAATTAAGGTTATTCTCTTCAATAAATCCAAGTGCTCTCTCTCCAAAATCTATTATTTCAACAAAGGGGAACATCTAGAGATCACATTGGCCAGCACTCATTTTGGGGTCCAATGTTTTGGTCCATACCTTAGAATAAAGACTACCTCCCATTCATACCCTTGAAATGGGTATTCCTCTTTTATATCTTAGAACATTAATGTTTCCATATCTACATCCAAAGCATTTCTTCCTAGTTACACCTTTTTGATGACATTATCAAACTTATAGTTTTATGTGGTTTGAAGGTGTGGGGACCTAGTTTGGGGGCCATTGATTGGGCTCATATCAAGAGGGTCTAGACTATCATGTTATAATGCATGATTTATTATAAATAGAAATTTCCTTAATGCATCATCAAAAATGAATCTTCCCCTATCTATTTTTCCTTAAGACTATATTTATGCTTACTTTATACATCCACATACTCAGGTCTTTGGGGGACTTAACTTTTGGTCATGAGAGCTACCCATACTTAGCACTTTTCTCTTCAAAGAGGATCATTTCATTATTCCCCACTATATGTTGACACTATTTTTATTTTGAGAATAGATTGTTCCTTCTTTTTATTGTCATATCTATTGATAAGTTGATCCCTTTCATGTATTCCTTGGATGCCCCCTAAACTTCTTCCCATAATGTATGTCATAACTAGAGATACAAGAGATTACATATACAGATAGTATATCCAGTCCACTTGGATCTCCCCTATTAAGTCACTTAGACCCAAGATTTCTTTCTATGCTAAGCATTTCATACAAGTAGTGGATGGTATTATTTATCATCCTCTCTATCTCTAGTTATAATGGTCCCATGGCTTGAGGGAAATTTACCCTTGGACAAATGAGAGTATTTCTCACCAATTCTAGGTTGAAAAAGTTCACCACATTCTCCATCAGGATTAGATCTACCATCTTTGCTCCCTCTACGAGGGGGAGACTGAAGAACACTTTATTTTTAGATGCCCATTTACTATGAGTTACAAATAAGTTATTATTTCCTTTATAGGGACTCAAGCAACACTCTATCTACCTTTTCTAGATATGTATACTAATGGTGCATGGTTTTAAATATTTATGAGGCCATCAACCTCTAGTGAAAATCCATATAGGCGGAGGCTAGAGGCTCTAGAGCTTCCTTTTTTATCACCTCTTTCTTCTAGCCTACCTAGATGACTCACAATACTAAGCACCCTTTGGATATTGGTGTATCACATTTCAGAGCTAATAGATTAGTTAGGCAACACTTGTCTTAGTGTATCTATAATACTTAGATCCCCTAGCATATTCTCCCTTGGCATCATGGCTTTGCTTCTTCCCACTGGTCTATCTTTCCCCTTTTTTCATGACATAAATCTAATACTTATAGACCACCCCTCATACCATGGGGCCAAGCTAACATTACCAATTTATTTTTTATTGTGTGAAGTACATTGTCCTAGGATGTTAGGGGAGATTATAGAAGAGGTGTTTTGATTCCCCCTAGGGTCTCCCAATGTGACCCATCAAATATTGGATATTCCATAATGAGCACTATTATATCTTTGTATAGTGATTGATAATTGTTGAAATAACTCTTTCAATCTAGGTATATATAAATATTTTTGATGGGGTTTTCCAGTATTCATTGACACATGATTTGTATTCTCTTTTTTCATCCTCCATTACAATTGGTATTGGTTCCATTAACATCTTTGTTAGTGACACACTACTCTACTTTGTCTTACATGTTTTCTATTTTTGACTTCTTGGATTATCTTGTCCATGAACTTTTTATTGTTAAGTATTGTATCCTTGAGTCTAATTGACCTACTTCTAGTCATTTGTGGACATTAATATAATTTATTTATTTCTTATAATAGACATTATTTCCTCCCTTAGATCCCATAATAAAGAAAACACTTGAATATGAAGTATGTCTTATTCCTCAGTCCTAAGGAGTGCACAACTTAGGAATGTTGTCCTCCTTACTATTATGGTGGTCAATCTCACTATGAAGCTAGTATTGGCATGATTTCATATGCTAAATGGGAAATATAGGTCAATGGGACTAGTGGTTTTGTAAGTAGTTTTTTTGAACACAAGGCAATTGGAAATTTAGAAGACATGTCTATATTAAAGGTTGATTTAGGTTAAGAGGCTAATGAGGGTAGAGCCAATTTATTTAGATTAATTTTCTTTAAATGTCTTACTAGTGAGTTTGATTACTATCCCATTTACATCTAACAATGTTGTTATATTAAATCCTTTCAACTTTTTCTCTCTGATATCCAAGCTATGAGAGGACTACTATTTTGAAAATAATATAAAGTTACCCAAAATCTGTCCAAGATGGTTATATGGAAGTATGACATTTCCATTTTTAAGGGTGAAATTTGAAGTCATGGGTCTCTCTTATTCCCAAATATTTCCCATTTCTATCTCTCAACAATGCTGAAGAGGTTATATAAATTTGTCAGGTATCTCTCCTATCATTTTAGGTCAATCCATGTATCATAGGAGTGAAGAAATTTATGCTGAGCAATCTATTAGGTAGATGAAATCTTGTAGTTCTCATTTTATAAGAACTATTATTGGTAGAATTTAATCTCTCATTCTTATAATTCAAACATTAAAATGTAAGAAACCATATACATTTTATGGTGTTATGATGGATAGAGTTATTTTTTCCTAGCTAGGAGTACAAGGAGATGATTTTAAGAATTGATGTTGTGGAGATCATGAATCCTTGGACCATCTTATCTCAGCAATGTCAATGAAAGGTTATATATCTAATATAGATATGAAACTTGGCCCTTAATCTAAATAATTTCTTTTTGATATTTCAAAAGACATTGATAATTACTTATCTAACCCTCTTTACCTTGAAAATAAGGATCATAGACTTGTAACATGCATTTAGCTATGTAATGCATGTTGTTGCTTGATTTTTGGACTAGATAAAAATATTTCATAGTTAATGGGGAACCCTAAATCAAGACAATATGTAGTTACACTTTTGAGTCATAGCTATAGACCTGATTCCATAATTCCTTGAGGGTAGGAAACATTATGGACTTCAACTATTCTATTTATAAAATGAAATGAAAAATGTCAAGAGGAGTGTGAGGGATCCTTTACCAAATTATATTTTTATATATAAATTTCTTATATGACCTCACAAATATATTCTTAAATTGAATTATACTTAATCCCTTACATTGGATTCTTGTTCCTATATCTAAAAGAACATAGTAGTGGCATATATTTAACTAGAAAGCTACATTTCATTCTTAAAAATCCAAAGGACATAATTCTCTAGTAATTCTTTCTTCATGTTTATTTACAAACTAGCATGTACATATGTATCAATATTCTCATACTTAAAATTATTTGAGTTAGAAATAAATATCCTACTATGTTAGCTTATTTTACATGATTATTCTTTGGCCAAAATTGAAAAAGAAGAAGGTTTAGAATATTCACTTCAAGAGGTGTAGATGATAGAACCCAATTGGTCTAGTTATAATCAAGAGATCAAGACATGATGGAAATTTCATTAATTTCCTAGAATTGGGGAACATTTATTAGCATTTTCTCCTATTACAAAGAATACCAAATTCTATAATGAAGTATCCCTATGACAAAGATGCAACTAGGATTTATTTTCCAAATGGAAAGATAATGCTCATAGGATCTAATCCATTATCACATGTTGGTTGGGCCATAGTCTATTGAATGTTTATATTATTGAAAATCTAAGAATTTGGGAAAAATTTGCATGGTCCCAAGCCATGTCGGGGCCCATAAGTTGTGTGGCTTCATCTCAAATGACTCCAAATTAAAATTCTTATATTTGATACTATATAATAACTAATAATATAATTTTAATTACTCCTTGAATATAATTTCATTACCATTTATGTATTTTAAACTCTTATTCATATTATGATTGTTAATGGTAACTAACGCCATATATGACCTCTTGCTTATAATTTTACCTAGAGATATCATGAGACGACTAAAAATTTGTTATTGAAAATAATTCAAAATACCATTTAACCTAATTAAAAAAGTAAAATAAATAATATTTTTATAGAAATACATCATGCTCACAATTTACTAGGGCTATTTTACTCTCATAGAGACAAAGTTGTTTACAAAATTATTTCCCCAAATCATAAAATTTAAATATAACATAAAAATCATTTTCCATCACTTATCACACTTGAGATAACATTTATATTCAACTAATATCTATGAACATAGGAATTGGACTCAAGAGAGGATGGTTAGTTTAGTGTTAGTTCCAAAAATGAAATAAAAATTGAAGTAAACACACTAGCATAACATCTCTATGCCTAGTTACTATCAGGAGCATAGTTAACAAAACATGAATGTAAAACATAACTAAAATGTAAAATAAACCTTATTCTACCTTCCTTGGATACTTGAAATTTCTTTTTGTAGTGTTTTTCTTGGTTTTTACTCATGAATTTTGCATCAATGGAAGCTTGGCTACCTCTATCTCTCCTTGGCACCTTGTGGCTTTCGCTTGGCTTGGATCAATATTTAGGCATAATAAGACTAATTTTCATGATTTTTTGGAACTATTTGTCCATTATAATTTTCCATTATCCAAGCTTAGAATTATGGCTTTGAGGCTTCCTATTTATAGACTTTTAGAATGGTTTGAGGATCAACCATGACCATCCATCTCAAGATTGAGATGTTTTTCCATGGATAAATACAAATATTAAATTAATTCTAAAAATATTCCCATTAATATTTGGGATAGAGAGGCATTAAATTGGAATAAGAGGGATGAATCCTGATATTCATGGCAGTTATGGCCTAGCGATGTATTCCCATGAAATGAGGTGACATAATGATGTAGATATTCAATATTCATTTTCAAAAATGTGTTATTAAATTTTTTTGATATAATTATTAATTATTATCTAATTTGGTTTAATTATCTCTTAAGCATGATTAAGCATTTTGTGCACAAATTACTCAAATTAATCATAATGCCTTGCTATCGGCCCAAAATTTGATTGGATTGGAATTAGGATGTGATTTTAGATGCATTGAATCTATTATCAGATTTATAATTTTTTCAACACAAACTAACAAAGGTGTGTGTCTCGTATAAGAGATTTGATAGAAAAGTGTAATCTAGAGCACCCAAGTGCAAAATTGGTATTTTGACTCAAAATGATTTGATCAAAGTTAGTTGGGCCATAAATTACATTGACATATTTAATAATACTCTATCCAAAATCAGCACTTTAATATATCAATTTCAACTCATTTAATATGTTTTAGTGTTTTTAGGCCAAATTGTGGATTTTGGTGGAAATTGGACAAGAGCCTGGTTGGAGGTTATCGATGGCCATTTTTAGGTCTACAATATCCTCTATGAAAAATACTAACTTTATATTTATTTACTACCACTCCTCCATATAGAAATTTTATTATTGACTATGCCAAATATCAAAATTAATGGTGGGGAGTCATAATTTTACAAACTATGAGCCATGGTGGGAACCTCCCAAAGATTTGAAATGTCTAAAAATAGCACTTGTCTTGTGGTATGGATGAGTATTGAATATATATACCTTATTCATAATATTTATGTGAAATACAAAAGAGACAAAAGATCCATAATGTCTTATATTGGTTTATAATCTTCACTAACTCCATAATATTTATTAAAATATTTCAATAATTTTTATCCTTAAATCATCTTAAGCACAATAAATCACACAATCACTTAGATCATACCATAGTATTTTTTTCCACATTAAAAAATGTTTAAAAACCAATCAATTATAAAAAAATATTAAATAATATTAAATAATAAAATATAAAAAAGGTGGTATGTGACAATGAGCTACAGTAGGAGATAGTAAATTGTGATTGGTTGAGATAGATGTTTCTCAAAGGGTTCATCATCTCTGAATTAGAATAAAAAATAATCATGACTCTAAAGTATATTTATAAGGATTTCATGGAGATAATTCACACATATAATGCAAGCTCAAAGGCCTTATTTTCTAAACCCTCTTATTATATCCATCCATTGCAACACGCTCAACAATTCATGGGTGGCCTATTTGTACCTTTTTGGTACACACTATATATAAAAACCTTTATAAAGGCAAAGGAAGATTTTTGATAATTTGGTAGTGTATATAGTACAATAATTTTATTTATGAGGCATAAATCACAATTATGGTTAATAAATTATAAAATTAACCACAAATCAATGAATATGAGATTAAAAGTTAGTTATGATGCACCAACTATGAATTTGAAGGAAATAACAAGAAAAAAAATTAGTAAATAAAACATTAGTTAAATCTTAATGTTATGTGAAGTTTTCCATTATATACATGATATAAGGAGTTTATATTTATTTTATAGGGTCATAATTTAATGTAAATATGCATTACAATGTTTGTAACATAACCACTCATGAAATTGAGGAGTGTAGGGTCATAGGTGAGGTTTAATATGTACACAAAGTTTGAACGTACCAATCGATAAATAGACATTTATCACAAGGTGGTAATTATGATAGATAAAATTCATAAAAGTGATATTTTAGTGGATAATGTGGAGGTATATTAACTCTAAATACATGCCTCAAGTATGGTTTACCAGAGTATTATTATAAGGATTTCCCAAAGTTTCCAACTTGTTAAGTAATATAAAGAGGTGTGTAAAATATTGGAGTGTTTAAAGATATATAAAAATACCATCCAAAATGAAAATACATAGAAGGTTACATCGTTTATCAATTGTGGCTAGAAGGAAAAGTGATTACTAGGGAATGTACACACATGATAATTAATGAACCAGAGGTCAATAATACAATGTGGAGTAGTAAAAATAACCAACCTAAGAACATGGAAGTTCCCAAATAAAAATAATAAATAACACTTCCCAAAAAGTTAACATATTATCTTGATGGCTTTACTCAAAATATAATATTTCAAGATAATATGTCCTTAGATTCTTCCTATAAAATAGTATAAATTATTTAGGACATTTTATTAATCATGCACATAGAAGAAGATATAAACCTCATTAATGAAATTATCATGTTATATAGAGAGTATCTAAATCCAAGGATGATGGGATTTAGAGCTTACAAAGTGGCATGTCAACATCAGATACCATAAACATGCTTTTTGAAATATGGGTCCAAGAAGTATTTAAATATAAAGGGCACAACTATGTATATACATAAATAAAACGACAAGGTTCCCTTTGGTCCAAATTGGTGGGTTTATTTTACCAAATAAGAAGGCCAAAGGTAAATTCACGAAATTGGGGCTACCATTGCCCACAAAAAAATTTAAAAATGTGTGTTATAGATGAGCAAAGGAATATTAATAAAACTACTGGGTTAGGATGGTTCTACATGCAAAACAACATATTTAAGTGACTTAAAAAATTATTTTCCCTAAGAAGTGGAGTACATAATCAACTTGTTCCATTCATTTATGATAAATTTTTTGCACTGGTGGCTCACTCAAAAAAAATCTTGGGTATACTATTTTATAGGAAGTAATCTACACTAGGTTTGAGTGTAACAATGTTAAGAAGGGCCTTCCAATTTATAATGGAGACTATTCACTAGATGAACAATTGTAAATCTATAAATAAATTTAGACCTAAGGAGGAATATATCATCCAATAAACCTTTTTATTCATGTTCTTTATATCAAAATCCCTACATTGGTGTGTCCATGGCACATCATTAGGGAGACGTGGAGAGAGATGATTAATTAGGTAGTGGTGAAAGAGGACATTGTCTAAACTTTCACTTTATTTTATTCAAATACTTAATCCTTAGAATATATTTAAGTGATACAAAAGGTAATTATTTAGGAAGATGTGCTCATAAAGGGAATGGGTAAATATAAAGTAAAATGAAAATTGTCACATTTTAAAC
>JARHVA010003175.1:1747500-1760000 GCA_037957365.1 Torreya grandis
CGATCAAGTGACCAAAGGATTTAAGGATGATGATATATGATATAGATAGTGGCTGAGCTATCTTAGGGCACAAAAATCGAGCCAAGTGTTGCCTACATAGTCTGTAAAGACCTAAAGCCAATGTAGTTTTGACAAGGAGATGATAATGATGATGATTAGTGATTATAAAGTGATGATGATGTGGATGGTTAAAATTATTAGTAATTAAAGTATATGACTAATAAAAATAGGATAATAATGTTTATAGATTGGATTTTAGTTAGATAATTCAAGAGGATTAGGTTAAGGATGATTAAATTATTAGAGGAATGATGAGGGTGGATGTGATCAAGGCATCACAATGTCAGAAAGCTTATCATAGTCGAAGTAATCCACAAAATATGGTACTTAGCAATATGCCCCATGATATAGATATGAAAAAGAGGACATTGTGATAAATTTAATGGGAAAATAGTGAACTCTACATCTTTAAGGTAAATTTTGGTCTCCTCATAGCATCCTCATTCATTTCTCAATAGATAAAATAGATATGATGTAAATAAAACATAATAAAAATAAGATATATGCATGATGTAAAATAAGATAAATAATAGACAAACAAAAAAGAGTAGACAAATATCAGACAAGTATATACACATAATGTCATAATGTCTTGTCTACTGATAGGATGAGTGACTGGGTGATGGGTTGGATTAAGATGATCATGATTAGGATTAGCATTTGGATGTCACACCTAATTTAGGATGGAAGTATGGATAATGTGATAAGGTCTCTAAATATTAATTTGGTTTTGAAAGTGAATATAAAAATGGCCAAGGATGATGATTATACAAGTGATGACCAAGGACTACCAATAGACAATGCCCTACAAGAATCCAATCTAGCAAGAATACTAAGATATTATGCAATCAAATATGTTTCATACTAGAAAAGAGTGATTGGATGGGTGTTAGGGCTGAATATGCAATGATGGGACATTTATGGGATTAAGTACCTTCCATAGTATTAAAGAGGATATTTTATGGGTGTTAAGTATGAAAAGGCCCTAATAGGAAGTGATGGGTACGAGATTAAATTTTTTGACAAGGTGATGTATGTTAATGAGGCTTGGCCAATAAGATGAGATGAAAGATATGAAGGGATGGGTGACCACTCCATTTTGGCTCCAAGACAAAATGTGGTATATAAATATGGGATGGATAGGAAGATAGGAGACCGATGGAGATGGATGAAACTAGGGGATTGGAGATAAGACAAGACATGAAGGACTATTTTTTAAATTTTCAAAATTTTATGATTTTTAGGGTTTTTGACTTTTTTCAATTTTTAGGTATTTTTGAAAT
This sequence comes from Torreya grandis, assembly GCA_037957365.1. Taxonomy (NCBI): domain Eukaryota; kingdom Viridiplantae; phylum Streptophyta; class Pinopsida; order Cupressales; family Taxaceae; genus Torreya; species Torreya grandis. Next base: position 1,748,844 of record JARHVA010003175.1, read on the forward strand.
GTGTATATACACTATAAAATTTGTGTTACTAGAAAAGAGAATACCAAGAGTATAAACTAAGATGAGGATGGATGGAATGATGGATGAGATGACAAAGGATGATGATGATGATGGTGATCAATGACAAATGAACTAGGGATAGCTAATGATTACATCATAAAGGAACCAGATGGTTAGTTTTCTAGGTGTCCATTAGAGCTTATAATAATATGGTTTTAATATGGTTATTAATACACCTTATTCTTCTTCCTTATGAAGGTCAAAATAGGAAGGAATAAATAGACATAATAGGATTGGGGATATGATTACAAACAATGGACAAGGTTGACAAGATATGACAAGTATGGATGAAATGACAAGGGATATGGAATGGATGGATTTTCCAGCAATTTTTAATTAATAAAGTGGATAATGGATTATTTTACCATGATGTTGAAAACTGATTTTCATCATGGTACTTACCCAAGGCACTAAAAGATTGGTTTTCACCATTGAATGAATGAGTTTTTATTGGGAATATAAAATTATTAGATGATGGATGAGATGAATGGCATGGAAATATAATGGATTATTTAACCAACACCTATTATATTATGGCTTATAGTGATTCTTGACAGTGATGCCAATAGATATCTAGACTAGGTGTCTTTATTACCCCTAAGAGAGATAATGTTGCCTGAGTCAGTGATGTGGGGTATGGATTTAATTAAGTATTAATGCAGTTGTATGGATGTGAATAGGTGATAATAACTCATGGTGTTATGGATTCATGATAAGATGATGTGATGAGTGATGGAGGATTAGGACTAGTAATCGCATACATTATTGAAGGTATTGGACATTCTTCATTTGACTGGTGCTAGGTGATAAAACACTATAGGAGATCCAAGATAGTTTGAATTTATGGATCATATTTGGTTTGATTATTTGATGGATGATCAGCCATATTATTTTAATCATTTGATAGGATTTGACTTTAACTCACCCCTAGTGCCTGATTTAGGGATTCACCAAGGGACATCAATTGATTATTTTAGCTTTGATGGGTTCCTAGTGCTAATTTATGGGCTTTAATATGGAAATCTTATTTTGGATTAGGTTGATGATCTGATTATTATTGATTTTGTCTGATTGGATTAAATATTACTTGATCATGATTTATGAATTTTTAAATATTGTCTAGGACCGTTGGATTTGTGGCACATATTATATTGCTTGAGGAAGGGTCCAATGATGCATTTTCATGATCATCCTTATGGAGGGAAGTGATTAAATGATCATTGATAAGGGTAAATGGTCCATGATGTATGAATATGGTGGTGAGGGAATGACATTATTAATGAGTGGTGATGGGGTAGCATACTTTTCATAGGGGTTCCTAGGAGACCTAGTTTTGACATTAGAAAAAATATCCTTAAATTCAACAAAAGGATGAAGGATAGATTCAAAGAGATGGAAATGTAAGGATTTTATGAAATATGGGTGGATTGGGCTTATGGGGAATGGATTCATCTTTTATAGAGGATTTTTCAGAGATGGGAGTGGTATTTTGTCCTTAGCTTGGGGAGGGAAGGGCTTGATCAGGATTGGGAAGGGGATCTTAGCATTCTTCTTTTTGTTAACCTAGGGATTGAGACTATTTGGTTCACCATCAATTATTATATCACCATGGTCAATGAGGTCTAGAAAAGACCTTGAAAATATTGACATTGATTAATAGTATGCCCCAAATTTTGATGGTATAGACAATATTAGTTTGCATTATACCAAGAGGGAATAGGCTTAGTAGGATTAAGATGTCAGATAGGTGGATAGACCATCATGTTAGTAGTGACAAGTTGTTTGACAAGGGATTCCAATGATATGGGAAGGGTAGTATAAATACCCACTTCATGTTATGACTTAGACATGGAAGCATTGGACTTATGATCAGATAATTGTGGATATGACTAGGTGAATGGATTCAAGTGGCCGAGATTGGATTACCTTTACTAGTGTGGGAATGGGTAGATGGTAGTTTATGACTAGTAGATGGAGGATTGGTATGTTGTAAATATTTTAATTGATGTAAAATGTCTAGTATTTGTGATGAATTCCCCATTGAATTTAATGGTGTTTTTAATATTCATATCTTGGCTAATGTGTGTTAATATTTATTTAATATTAATTAATATATTTTTTGTTGCATATAAGTCAAAAAAGTGCCCATGGAGAAGTCAAAGAGTCATGGGGTACAGACAAAAGAGTAATGGGACACATTCTCTCATGAAGAGTCATCTTGAGGAATTCTAAGAGTAACCATGTGAAGATAAAAGAGGGTATGGCACATTTTTCTATGAAGGGACACTTTGAGGAATATGAAAAGTCACCAAGATAAAGACAAAAGAGGAAAGGACACATTTACTTTTTAAGGGTCACCATGTGACTATTCAAATACAAGGTTATGAAGGGTCATGCAATTTTGGTGCCATTTTCCATGAGGATTAAAGGGTCACATAAGGGTGAATGCCAAAGGTCATTTGGAAAGCTATAAAAAAGGCTTGAGAAGCCATTTGTGATATGTAAGATAATGCATGGTTCGAGTTTATTTTCAAAGAGATAAAATTGGGAGATATTGTAGAGTTCTATCATTTGTTGAGTAAGAAACATTAAGATATAGTTGTGTTTTATACACAAGAGGGGTTGGTACTCACAAATATTTTCAAGGGGTTGGTGCTCCTATGGGTTGGTGCTCAAAAATAGTTATTATGTTGGTGCTAAGTAAAGGGGTCGGTGCCCTTGCAAGTTGGTGTTTGAAAACTTTGTAATTTGAGTTGGTCCTCATTCCTATACTTGAGATTGTTCTCCATGGTTTTTCCCACTTTGGGTTTGTACGTAAAAATCTGGTGTCTCTTTCTCTCTTGTGTGGTGCATATTATTCTTTTAGTTTTATTTCATATCTTGAATGTTTGATGAAATGGTTAAAGAAAAGAAATAAGATTAAATAAAAGATATATAAAATAATAATTCACCCCCCCTCTCACTATATTTCATGCTTAACAATTGGTATCAGAGTAGGTTCCTTTTGAAAAAGTTTTACAGGTTGAAGGTAGATTGGTGAAAACATGATAGCTAAAGATAGTGGAGTCAGTGATTCATAAGAAGAAGAGATTCTATTCATGGCCATACATGAAGATGCCTATGCAAGTAAAAGTATAGATGATCAATAAGAAGAATAGTATGAAGCCAAAGTGAATCTAGAAGGAGAACTCGTTTGTGCCTTAGAAGAGTTAAAATATCTTAAGAAGAATAATAAAAGATTAAAGCTCTAGATCGATAAAAATGAAAAGAAATCAAAGGAAATAATTGATGATATATAAGCACACTTTAAAGAATCCAAGAAGAATGAAAAAGATATAATAACATTGTTGTAAAAAGAAAGTAAAGAATGTGAAAGGTACGTTATTGAAATTGTTTCTTTAAAATCAGATGTTGAGAAAAAAAATAAATAAATCAATGATAGGGCATCCAATGATTAAAAATATGAGAATAAAACTAATATGTTGAATTAGATATTATAAAGTCAAAGATTAATGTTAGATAAGACAGGTATTAGATTTGAAAAAGGGAAAGGGGAGGCCACAAATAAGGTTAACATAGAAAAAATAAAGAGCTATGATAAAGCTCTTACAAACGAGGAAATAAAAAGGGAAGAAGTTAAGAATACAAAAGACATCTCAAACAAAGAAGGCTAGAAAGAATACAATTACAAAAGGCAATCATATCATAGATACACAAATAGGTCCTATTTTTATGGTTACTATTTTTATTGTAATTGATATGGTCATAAGAAAATAGAATATCAAAAAAGGGCTAACAATTTCAGAGATAAGGAGAAGGAAACTCATGTAGAGTCAAGTAGAATCAACAACTCTTTTACTCCTCTATCAAGAGTTAATGAAGAGTGCATAATATGTTACAAGTGTAATAAATTTAGACACATAGCTCAGTATTTTAGAAGTGTGTTTGAGTCATTCAAGAAGGACCATAGTTTTAAGGCTCCATTCATCAAGAAGAAAGCTCAAATAGGTTCATGGTAGAATAAATAACCTAAAAATTCTATGTTGGTCCAGACATTTTTGCATGCAAGAAAAGAAGAAAACCCATGCTTCATTGATAGTGAATGTTTGAGGAACTTGATAAGAGATAATATAAATCTCATAACCTTGAATAATATCAATGGTGGCATAGTGATATTTGGAGATAATACTACTATCATAATTGCCAACAAAGGGCACTAAGTTTAGATAATAGTAGAACTAAAACTAAAAATGTTTTGTATGTAGAAGGTCTTAAGCATAATATTTTGAGTGTAAGTCAAATGTGTGATCAATGGCACACACTAAAGTTTAATGTATAAGTTTTTGAAATTAAGAGGAAATATTTAGATGTCTTAGTTGTAGATGCTTAGAGAACATACACTAATTTATATATGCTATCAGACATCAAAAGTCAAAGATGTTGATTGAGTTAGATTGAAGAAACTTGGCTATGGCACAAGAGAATAAGACATAAATTTTGACAATCTTGTCAACATCAATAAGAATCAAGTAGTTATAAATCCTCTAAAGATTACAAAGCCATCCAACACTCTTTGTGAACTTTGTCAACATGGGATGCAGGCCAGAAGGTGGTTCAAAACAAAAGAGTACTTGACCACTCATATGTTAGATCTTGTTCACACTAACTTGTGTCAACCTAAGAGAACTCAAAGTACTCAAGGTGAGAAATATTTCATGTTTCTTATTGATTATTTTTAACGTATGACTTGGGTAATATTTTTAAAGAAAAAATAAGAAGCTTTTAGAAATTTCAAAGCATTCAAAGCATTAGTTTAGAATGCAACCAGTTTAAAGATTAAGTTCCTAAGATTAGATCAAGGAGGAGAATTTATGTCAGATTAGTTTATTGAGTTTTGTGAATACCATGAAATAAAGAGACATTATTCAATAACCAGAACTCCATAGAAAAATGGAGTAGTTGAATAGAGAAATGGAACAGTTCAAGAGATGGAAAGGACAATACTAAATGAATCCAAGGACATTAGTGCATATTCATAATAGAGCATTATTGAGAGTCAATAGTGCCAAGAATCCTTATGAGTTATGGAAATACAAACCAGAAATAGTTGATTATTTGAGAGTTTTTGATAGTAGATGGTTCATAAAGAGAACTGATGAAAAACTAGGAAAGTTTGAATTTAGATTAGATGGAGGTATATTTCTTAGTTATTCTTTCAAAATTAAATCTTATAAATCTTATAACAAAAAAAACAAATAAAATAGTAAGTACAAGTGTTAGAATAGAATAAGATGGACACAAATAATCAGTGATGTAATAGACATTCCTAAAATCATTAAAGAGGAATATTTTGAAGAATCAGATGAAGATAAGAAGAAGGATAAAAAGACACCAAAACCCCATCCAAATATGTCTAGATAAATCATAATGAAAGTGACATCATCAGGGACATAAATAAAGGAATTCATACTAGAAGAATGATGTAAGTGAATCTGAGCAAGTTAATTTCTCTTTGTTATCCAAAATTTAGGCTAGAACTTTTTTAGAAGATAGACATGATAAACACTGGGTTAAGGTAATGGATAAAGAATTATATCAGATAGAAAATAATGATACTTTGGAATTAGTGCCTAGACCAGAAGATGACAATGTGATAGGAAATACATGATTTTACATAAATAAGTTGAATGAAAGTGGAGAAGTGACTAGGAATAAAGCAAGATTAGTATGTAAAGGATATGCTCAGATTGAGAGAATAGATTTTAAATAAACTTTTACACTAGTGTCAAGGCTAGAGGTGACTATAATGTTTCTTGCATATGTAGCATTTAAAATTTTCAAAGAGTTTCAAATGGATATCAAATCTACCTTCCTAAATGGGAATATAGAAGAAGAGGTCTAAATTGATCAACCTAAGGGATTTATTCTCTCAAATATTAGTAGCCATGTATGCAGATTGAATAAAGCACTATATGGATTGAAACAAGCTCCCAGAGCTTGGTATGCAAGACTTGATAGATACCTACATGATCATGGTTTCAATAGAGAATTTGATGATAGTAATATCTACATCAAAATAGAATGTGAGCATTAATTAATTGTTATGGTATTTTTTGATGACATCATTTTTGGAGGAAATATTGAAAATATGACAAAATAGTTTTCTGACAATATGCAAAAATAATTTGAAATGTCTATGCTTGGAGAATTGTCACTCTTCTTAGGTTATAAATATTTTAGTCAAATAAATATATTTTCATATCTCAAAGTAAATATGTCAAGGAAATGTTGAAGAAACTTGGTTTTGAGGATTGTGTACCAATTGGCACACTAATGAGTACAAGAAATAAGGTGAGCAAGGATGAAGATTCACATGTTGAAAATCAATCTTTGTATAAATCTATGATTGGTAGTCTTTTATATATGATAGGATTGAAGCTAGACATCATGCATATAGTAGGTATGGTTGCAAGATATCAGTCAGCTCCAAAAGATAGTCATGTTCAGTTGGTGAAGAGAATATTCAAATATACCAAGGGGACATTAGATTATGGATTGTGGTATCCCACAAGCAAAGATTTCACTTTGGTTTCTTATGCAAATTCAGATTGGGTAGGTTGTTTGGATGATAGCAAGAGTACAAGTGGAGGAGATTTCTTCCTCTGTGATAGCTTAATATCATGGCTAAGAAATAAGTATAATTTAGTATCACTTTTTATAATTGAATTAAAACATATTATAGCAGTATTGTGTTGTACTCAAATAATTTTGATGAAGTGAAATTTGGAACATATCAAGGTGAAATATGATAAACCTATTTCTAATTTTTTTGACAACACAAGTGTTACTAATATTTCAAAGAATCTAGTGATGCATTCAAGAACAAAACATATTCCCATTAGCTATCACTTCTTGATAGAACATGTTGAAGATCAATAGGTTAAGATGGATTATATTAGTAATATAAATCATATTGTAGATATTTTCATAAAGTTACTACCAAAAGACACATTTGAGTATCTATGAGAGAAGTTGGAAGTAATTTATTTTAATTCCTACCATTAAGGATCAATATCAGTTGAGAGGGAGCTAAGTTTTATCTCTAGGATAGGCCCTTTGCCATTGATGTCAAATGGGGAGAAGAACAAAAAAGGAATAGGTATAGGTGTAAAAATAGGTACAAAGAACAAGTACAAGTTGTTATAGTAAAAGGGAGTTACTGTATATTTTTCAGATGGTAATATGTGTAGGTTGGCATGTGCAGTGTAGTTTTTAAGATGTGGCACTTTCGATTTGAGGTTGCCATCAATGACAATGGGGGAGATTATCTTAAATATTATCATTGATGTCAACGGTCTAATATTGGTGATAAATTCCCCATTATATTTAATGGTGTTTTTAATATTCATATCTTAACTAATGTGTGTTAATATTAATTTCATATTAAAGAATATATTTTGGGTTGCATATAAGTCAAGAGAGGACTCATGGAGAAGTCAAAGAGTCACAGGGTAAAGATAAAAGAGGAATGGGATGCATTTTATAATGAAGAGTCATATTAAGGAATTTGAGGAGTCACCATGTGAAGACAAAAGAGGGTATGGCACATTTTTCCATAAAGGGACAGTTGAAGAATATGAAAAGTCACCAAGATAAAGACAAAAGGGGAAAAAATGAATTTACTTATGAAGGGTCATCATTTGTGTTTTCAAATGCAAGGATATGAAGGGTCATTCTAGTTTGGTGCCATTTTCCATGAGGATTGAAGGATCACAAAGGGAAAATGCCAAAGTTCATTTGGAAAGATATAAATAAAGGCTTGTGAATCCATTTGTGATATGCAAGAGATTGCATGGTTTGTATTTATTTTATAAGAGAGGAAAGAGGGAGATATTATAGAGTTCTATCATTTGTTGAGTAAGTAACATTGAGACATAGTTGTGTTTCATAAACAAGAGGGGTTGGTGTTCTTTTGGGTTGGTTTTCAAAAATAGTTGTGTTGGTGCTCAGAAAAGGGGTTATTGCTCCTACAAGTTGGTGCTTTCAAACTATGTAATTTGAGTTTGTACTCATCATATACTTGAGATTGTTCTCCATAGATTTTCCCACTTTGGGTTTCCATGTAAAAATTTGGTGTCTATCTCTCTCTCTTGTGTGGTGCATATTATTTTTTTCAATTTTATTGCATATCTTGAATGTGTGATTAAGTGGTTAAAGAAAAGAAATCAAATTACATAAAAGATATATAATATACTGATTCACCCCCCTTCCCACCCAACTTTTAGTATATTTCATGCTTGAAATGGTATGTGATCCATGGGATGGGGCTTGGATAGGATGTGTAATGATTGGAGGGGGATTAACACCTTCAATAATTTATACACCCATCACAATGAACTTCAAGAGGATCTCATCCTTATCGGTAACTATATATTGGTCAATGAAGTTGAGCTCTAGTTCTATGGTGATGGTTGATAGATGATGTATGTTGGATACGGATTAGATAAGGTTCTTAAACAAAATATATTGAAATGACCAAGTGAGTATGATAGGTAATGATGAAGATGAGATAGACTAATGGATTAAGGACTATGATTCAAACTAGTAAGAGGATCATATGATGGGTTCTAATTATGAATAAGGCAAGATGATTGGATAAGGGATGATTAATATTTGATGGGTTTGCTCCATTGATATCGACAAAGTAACAAGATTCTAAGAAATTATTGATTATGATATGATATTTGATCATGCCAATTAGGATGATAGGATGGCAATAACATAATAGGATGATAGGATTAGCTCAAGACCTTAGACTAACTTATCTTAAAATGAATTTTAGGTGATTATGTGAGGAAGGTGATTAAGGAAATGGAAGAAAGATAAGTGTGATGATAAAATGACCAAGGGGTAAGTAAAGGTGGATGGTTTAGATCTGTATGTGATCTAGAAGCCAACTATCATATGATGGGGTGATGACTAGATGGGTGATGAAGGCAAGGTCAAGACAACTGATTGGTTGTGGATTTAAGATAAGATGTGGATGATGAGGTATGATTGAGATATAGTTAGGGTATGACTAGTGACATATGGGTATAGTGATAAGATGTAATTAAAATGATGTATAAGAGAGTGAATCATGTATAAAAAGGTCAAAAAAAGGATATACAAGGTGATGGTATAATGAGACAAGATGGTATGTGGATGATTATGAATATGGATGAGGTGGACTTAGGATGGAATGTGGATGGTGAGACAAGATGGGATTAGGATAGGTGATGGGTTATGATCAAATATGTAAGGGGGTGATGTGAATAAAATGATATGGGAATGATTAAGACTATGATGTGAGTGATGGATAAGGTAAGTTCAAAGTGAGGTGTGATTGATTATGGATGAGGTGGTCTTAGGATATGTAGGTGATAAGGGTATTACTAATGATGGGTGGATATATTTTAACTAGGAGAGGATTATGATAAGGTGGTGGTGATGATAGTATATAAGAGACAATATGTACAAGGGGATGATAGGATGTATAATAGTTGATGTGGGTGATGGGAATGTGGTTAATGATAAGGAGATATGACTTGGATTAGGATGGGATAAAGACAAGATGGATGTGTCAGATAATAAATTATGTACAAGGGGATGGGTTTGGGATATATAATATGATGATTAAGATTAAGAGTGATGATTAATGATAGATGTAGATGGGTAGACTAAGATGTAATAAAGACAATATGGTGGATGGGATATAGATAATAGGTATAAGATGGATGATGATAATGATAATAATAATTAGGATAGGTAATTGGACTGGGGAGATGACTAAGGATGGGTAATACAAAAGAATAATATGTACAATGGGATGATGATAAGTATGTATAAGGATATACAAGATAATATTTATGATGGGATGATGACTAAGATGTTGATTAAGATATGTACAAAAGGGAGGATGGGAAAAAGATGTACAAGGTGATAGAATGATGATGATGGAATATACAAGGTGATATGTAAAAATGACCTAGATAGGATTAGATAGGTAAAAATTTGACTCAGCTCATAAACAACATTGGTCTAACACAATACACACCCAAAAATGAAAACCACAACCTATGATTATTAAATTTATGGGTGTGTAACTTAATGTTGGCACCATCTAGAGGCTACAAAAGTGAGGCTCTAATATGGTGATCCATTATTAAATTGATTGAACCCTCTTCACCTTGATTGCACTTGATGGTCACTTGGGTAATGTTACTAATGCCACTAGTGGAACACCTATTATGGCTGAAAGGTCATATGATAGGCTTAATAGGCTCTCTAAGGGCATATCCTATATAGAAGATGGTACATTGGCACCCAAATCCATATAGGGTGTTGTCTGATGCCTGGTTTAGAGATTTAACTCTTCCCCTTCATGGTTGACTTATTGGGGTCAATTGCTTAGACTAATGACAACTATCCATGATTGTTATACTCTATCAGAACATAGAGTTTTGGTTAGTGTATGATGATGAAATCCACAACACTAACCCCTATATACTAAGCCCGTGCATGGGTGTCAGTTACACACAATATAATTAACTAATTGATTAATTAGCTATGTTTGATGGGCATAATACAAAAAAGTTATATATAAATCAAAAAACAAGTGAAAACAAGAATTTAAAAAGAATGATCAATCATGTGTGTGTGTGTGATAATTAAAAATTATATGTACAAGGCAAAAAAGATTCAAAAAAAGACTCTAATAGTGCGAAATAGATCTTTGACTAGCATCTTGCAAATACATAGGTTAGTAGTCTTATTATGGAACTAAAGAGTAGTAACCTAAAAAATAAGGATTAGTAGTTATGATATGTTTTTCTTTGATGGTTGTATTACTTGTAGGTTAGAACAAAAATCACCCATATAAATTATTATGACTGTTTATGATTGTTTCAATAAAACTTATGTTTATAAAACTACAAAAATAGTCTTTAAATTTTAAAACTATTATTAATTATATATATACAAGACTATGATTAATTAGGAATATTATATGTTTATTTTATTTTATTTTTATTTTCAACACTTACAATGATGATAAAA
>JARHVA010003175.1:1762500-1840000 GCA_037957365.1 Torreya grandis
AACATTATTATAATATGAAGAGGTAGGACATATAATTTTGTGAAATTTTACTTGAATATTTGATCTATAATGTCAATTATTTGTGATTAGAAAGATAAATCTTCCCAACCCATTAAAAATTAGAATTCCTGATGTGTCCATGCATGATAAGTCTCAATCCTTAAATAAATATATCTAGAGTGTCATCATTCTTGCATACCAAATTCTTAATATGATGCATTACATAAATATGTTACAAAAAAAAGTCTAAACATTATCTCTAAAGGTTAATTCACTTTAAGTTAATCTTGTACATGTCTTAGTGATCACATGTGTTAGAAAATATTTTTGTTATAACATATTGTGTGTGAGAGATTTAATTATGATAAAAACTCACATATATACATTTGGTTGAGACATATTAAGGATATAAGAGAGAATATATAAGATAGAGATAAGTTGAAAGATTTGTGGGATTCATGATAAGGAATAACTCTTTGTTATAAGGAGATTAATATGGTTATATATGTATTCCATTATTATGAAATCAATGATAAAATAATAGTCTGTAACACTCTAACCAAAATGTTATTTAGTTTTAAAATAATTTATTATTTGAGTGTGATGGAAACGTTTTAATGGAAATTTATACTATACTTGCCCCTATGGATGAGAGAAACTATCCATAACTAGGTTCTTATGTTTGGATATCACTGTTATATATTTGTTTAGATCCATGTAATCTACATCGATTTAAGAATTAAATACAATGTGTTTTACTCCACATTCTATGAGTTATTCCAATGACATTGATCTCACTCTCCTACATGGCATCTGTAATCTCCTTGGATATCTATGAAACAAAACCAACACCAACCTATAGTTTCAAATCCATAGTTTGCATGTTTTTATAATTTCACTAGTATATAGTGTAATTTGGTAATTAAAGGTGTATTAAATATTTGGTCAGTGGAATTATGTGTTCAAACTCATAATTGCATATAAATTGTAATTATTTAATAGTGATAAGTCAGTTCAGCTTTATTTATTTGGGTAAATAAGTCTACGTTTTATTATTTATAAAGTGATTTTAGGTTGCAAATTTTAATTTATAAGTGCATCAAGTTTTATATGTATTTATTAGATGTTCAAAAGATAATTTTTTAATAAAAATCTAGGTTTGTTTTATTTATTAGTTTTATTTTTAATTATTTTTTTTAGTGATATTTTAAATTTAAGTTTCTATAGTTTAATAGTGTATAAATATTATATTATGTCTAAAGTTTTTATATTAAATGAAGTCATTTTTTTATTATCTTGATAAATCATGCCAGTACATCTTATTGAATTGTAAGAGTCAAAATGATAAATCAATCCTTGTACAGAGACATTATAAGTGAATCTAACATCCAATGGATGTTTCAATATTTTAGGGGTTTGACTATTAAGAAAGATGAAAATTACTTTCATGTAATAATTTACTGAATATGTAGATTCCCAATGAATGTTAGAGGTTGGATGAACATAAGTGACCTCCAGTTAGTCACTAAATCAAGTGTTTCATTATGCAATAGTAATATATCAAATGTTTGTGCCAAACTAGCAAAAGTCAAGGGCAATATCTAATAGTAGTAGATATTTCCTAAGTTGATCATGATCAAGTGGTAGTGATTAATGATAGGGGATATGAAATAAGACAATGAGGAATATTTTCTAAGAATATTTTATTTTTTTAGTTGATATATGGTGTATAAAAATAAATTAATGTAATCTATAATATCCCTTTCTAAAATGATAATGCAGAGATCTAAACCAAAGAAACTATAGTACATGTGTCAATGATAATTTTACTAGCTTGGTTGATGTGTTTGAATGATTTGGTTAGTGTGCCTAAATTCTTGAAGTATGTATTCATATGAATAGGTTAATGGGCCCCCATTTATGACTGTTGAGGTTTCCATAATCATGTGAGTGTAGAGACCATGAATAAGTTCATGGGTTCCTCTTCATGTTTCTTAGTCATCAAGTAATGTTTTTAATGTAGAGATAACCTTAAACCTCTATTCTCTATTAGTTCCTCCTATCTAGATCTTAACCCAAATATTGTATTTTACTTAAAAATTATTTTTGTTGGGGATATGGACCATAGGTCTATCTAAGCCCTTGTTGCTTCATAATCCTAATTCTTCATTAGAAATTTAGTAACACATCCACACACCATTTATGGTCTCTTTTGGTCATAACAAACCTACATGTACTCAATTGGAAGCTCTGTTCACTCATGAGTTTCTTATACACACAAATGGCTCATGACAAGACTAATCCTCCTTGTATCCCTCCAAACAACTAAACCTTCATGGCCTAAATCATCCATATATTTTTATAATAGAATAAAACCATTTTTCTACACCATTTATCATATTTAAATGTATCCTGAAGTTTCAAGTCACCACTCATAGTGTAAGTACCTTTTATCTCTTTTAATTCTTCCCAATTAGATCTTTTTATGCCTAATACACTCCCACAATGATGTAAATAGTAATAGTTTGTATGGTACTAGTCCAAAAATAGAAAAGTCTTATAGAACACATCAAATAGAGTCACATTACAATGTTTTATGAAATTCCAAGTGTAGAATCATTAGTTATTCCATTTTATATTTCAAAACCCTAGGTTTTGTCTTATCAGGCTTGTGTAAGGCTACGCTCTATGCAATTTTTGAGTTTTACATACCTTCCTTAATTGGCATATATCTTCAAAAGGCAAATATGTAGGATTCTCAGTTACAAAACATGATTATGTTAATGGAATGATGGGTTAAGATAAGACTCTTACCTTATTTAATCAATTAATGATCTATTGGGGTCTGTATCACCTTCTTGTAACATTAAAAATATATTTTATCCTTCATCAAACTCTTAAATCTTCAAACATGAATTTATACAAAATTCTATCTTCATTTTCCTTGCTTGTGTAAACAGGTTTACAGATTAACATTGAGATATAAACCTAATTCATGAATTAAAAAGGATAATAAACCTCAGTCAATAATTGAATATCCTCTCCACACTTTCAAATTTTTAATTATCTCATAATAAAACCTTTATTGTCTTTCCTTCTTGACTGTGCAAACAGGGTTCCTCTCAAGACTACGTATGAAAATTTTATTTATATCCTATCCCTTTAATGGATACATAAGAATAAAAATGGATTTTATTAATCAATAATAATCTCCTCACTTTTTTTAATATCTCACCATAGTTTAAGAACCCATAAACTGTCATGTCCCCTTTTTAGTTGACATGTGCAGAGTAGATGATTAGCCTATTATGCGACCCTCGTAGGCTGATGAGATGGATAGAGGGTCTTGATGGAGCTGGGCTTGGCTTTCGTTTGGGCTCTTTCGGACATGAATTAAGGGAGATATTAATATTTGATTGATTTAATCAAATATTAATTATTTGGTCCAATTTTAATTAATTATTAATTATTAATTAATTATTAATTATTAATTATTGGGTCTAATTTTAGGATCCTAATTCTAATTTAAGAATTGGTCTAATTTTAAGACCCTAGTTCTAATTTAAGAAGCCCCAGTTCTAATTTAAGGGAATCTAATTTTAGCAAGCACACCTTTGGAAGGGTATAAGAATCTCTCATGGGAGAGAGTTTGTATTCATGACTATTATTGATATTGATTCTTGTTAAGAAATTCTTCTGTGAAGACTGAGCCAAGGGTTCTAGGATTCCAATTGCATTGAAGAACGTCAACTCTTCATTGTGTGCAATTCAGAGGTTATGAAAGATCAACTGATCTATTACCAAATTGAGAGATAACTTCACCCAGAAGTTATCATAGTATTACAGGTATTTGAGAGATAACTTCACTCAGAAGCTATCACAAGGGTTTACAGGTATTTTCATTATTTTTGGGTTTTGATTCAAGAATTATCCAGATATAGAATTTTTTGTATTAGCCCATAATTCTACATATCAGGATCAAGCATACAGGTTGTGTTATATTAGCGGCCGTACAAATTCCGTATAGATCCATGAAAATATGTACGCATCAACAGAAAGTTTAGGTATCAACATCGGTGAACAGAGACTTACAGAGACCGACATCGGTCGACATATCACCAACATCGGTGAGATAACGACTAAAAATCGACTGACGACGGCAGTAGAACCGACGTCGGTGACTGTGTTTTTACACAGCAGGCCAAGACATACCAGAATCAGATTTCTTTCCCAGTTTGTAGAATATTCAGGCTATTCAGGCCGTACTTTCAATATTCTTTGTATACTTGATAGAGGATCTCTATTGTAAGCTTATGAGCAAATAAATAAGCGTTTATACTGTGATTTATTTATCTAATTGAAGATATTTTGTAGAAATTCAGATAAGCAATTCAGAGCTTTTGTTTTGATATTCAAAGGGATATTACAGTGGTATCAGAGCTTTTTATTGCTATATATCAGAGTTGTGTAGAGACCAAAGGAGCCCCTAAGTAAGGGACATCACAGTGGTATCAGAGCTAAATCCTACCATCCTGAGAGGTTGATAATATTATGCAGCCACAAGGGTTGGGACCACATAGGTATTGGCAGGGCCCGTATTCCTCACCATCCTAAAGATCAAGATGATGTAGAGGTTTTACTTACTCTTAGAGAACTATGAAAAGGGAAAAGGTAGAATAACCAGGTATTACAGTAGTTGGCAGCAGCACTACCGAGATTGGGTACTCTGAGGAGACATTCCCCACACCGTGAAGATGTCAGGAGTGATGCAAGATCACAGAGAGGCCATGGGACTATTTCTCGTACAGCGAATAGGCCTACTAGGCCTATCTTTGTGAGACAAGAAGTAGAGGAGGTGATAGCAGGTGAGGAGCATGAGGAGGCATTTACAGACACACTTAGGGCAGTGACTGAAGAGTGGGAGTCATTACCACCTATGGTCAGGGAGATGATTACCTTTTACCAATTCCTCACACAAAGGAAAGAACATTACCGAGGTCGATAGAATGGGAGACCAAGACCCCAAAACAATGATCTGAAGCATCCTACGAGTAGGCTCACACTAGCGACGTTTGATGGTAGTGGTAAGGTGACAGCACAAGCCTGGGTTAGTAAGCTAGATACATTTCTCACATTGCGACCAATGGGTGAGGAAGATGCTATCAGATATGCGACACTACATCTCAAGGGAGTAGCTCACGATTGGTGGCACCATGGGATGGTGACACTCCATCATGATCGGATCACATCTTATCAGGAGTTTGTGGATAGGCCAGTAGAGCATTTTGACAGGAGAGATCCAGAGTCCTATTTCTGATAGTTGGCACAATTGTGCCAAAGTGGTAGTCTAGAGTCTTATATTGGTGACTTCCAGAAGCTATCAGTTATGGTTCTTGACATTTCAGAGAGGCGACTTGTAGTACTCTTCATGGAGGGATTGACAGAACCATTGAGAGGTTGGGTCAAAGGCTTTGATCCTCCTTCATTACAGGAAGCTATGAAGAAGGCGCGCAGTATGGAGATGGCAGCCCCATCAAGTAGATCTAACTCCAGAGGTACTCCTTCATCTAGAGACCATAAGCACTCCAACGGGGATACAGAGAGACCAAATTTTAACATGGATAAATCCGGGGTTAAAAATGATTCAAAAGCCACTCTAGCAGCACCACCTTTGGATCATGAGGTGCTTAATGAACTACGTAGGAATAAGCTTTGCTTCTACTGCAGAGGTCCATATGATATCCATCACGATTGCCCTTTGAGGCCTAAGGGCAAAGCAAATCATGTGATGTGGGCATATTATGAGGATACAGAACCAGAAGATTCTGAATAGCAAGATAGTTCTGAGGAGGTAGAGGCTTCAGAGCCTAAGACAGATGTAGATTTAGAGCTTCATATACAGGAGGCACGCCTATCCAGCATTCAGTCGGATGAGTCATTCAGACTCCGTGGAGTTTTGGCAGGGCAGGAGGTCACCACCCTCCCTGATACAGGAGCCACACATAATTTCATAGATGCTAGATTTGTGGCGAAGCATGGACTCACTACCAAAGATTTTGAGGGCATTATAGTTAAGGTAGCCAATTGTCACACTCTTAGGTGTGAGCGTATGATTAGAGACCTCCCATTGCGCTTGAACAAACTATGAGTTCAAGACTAATTATTTTGTAGTGAACATGGGGGACATATAATTAGTCTTGGGTATGAAGTGGCTTCATTCATTTGAGGAAGTTACTCTTCATCTCAAAGATATGGAGGTTCATTTTGAGGTTGATGGGAAAACACATATTCTTAAGGCAATACGGGGCAGCAGCTTCAAACATATGTTTTTTCATCAGATGGAGATGCTTATACTACATGACATGATAGAGTGAAATGATGAGTGCACATTGGCACCAACATAGGAGAGATATGAGGACAAGCTTTGTCTTGAGGTGAGTTCAGTTCAAGAGTTAGCACATGTGGTAGAGTCTCAACGTTCTTTTACAGGTGGGTCACATGTTGATGATGATATGCGTACAGGAGACAGAGGTGATGTGATGCCATTGGATGAGAGTGGTGATGGATAGGGCCTGGAGTTTGTGTTGGTTGATAGCACTGTAGACCGAGACTTCATTTGGGATCTAGGTGGATTGATTGGTCTATCATTCAGCGATTGCTTGAGGGCAAGCAATTTCAGGAGGGGCGGATTGTCATGTCCCCTTTTTAGTTGACATGTGCAGAGTAGATGATTAGCCTATTATGCGACCCTCGTAGGCTGATGAGATGGATAGAGGGTCTTGATGGAGCTGGGCTTGGCTTTCATTTGGGCTCTTTTGGACATGAATTAAGGGAGATATTAATATTTGATTGATTTAATCAAATATTAATTATTTGGTCCAATTTTAATTAATTATTAATTAATTATTAATTATTAATTATTGGGTCTAATTTTAGGATCCTAATTCTAATTTAAGAATTGGTCTAATTTTAAGACCCTAGTTTTAATTTAAGAAGCCCCAGTTTTAATTTAAGGGAATCTAATTTTAGCAAGCACACCTTTGGAAGGGTATAAGAATCTCTCATGGGAGAGAGTTTGTATTCATGACTATTATTGATATTGATTCTTGTTAAGAAATTCTTCTATGAAGACTGAGCCAAGGGTTCTAGGATTCCAATTGCATTGAAGAACGTCAACTCTTCATTGTGTGCGATTTAGAGGTTGTGAAAAATCAGCCGATCTATTGCCAAATTGAGAGATAACTTCACCCAGAAGTTATCATAGTATTACAGGTATTTGAGAGATAACTTCACTCAGAAGCTATCACAAGGGTTTACAGGTATTTTCATTATATTTTGGTTTTGATTCAAGAATTATCCAGATATAGAATTTTTTGTATTAGCCCATAATTCTACATATCAGGATCAAGCATACAGGTTGTGTTATATCAGCGGCCGTACAAATTTCGTACAGATCCATGAAAATCCATACGCATCAACAGAAAGTTTAGGTACCAACATTAGCAAATAGAGACTTATAGAGACTGACATCGGTCGACATATCACCGACATCAGTGAGATAACGACTACAGATCGATCGACAACGATAGCAGAACCGACGTCGGCGACTGTGTTTTTACACAGCAGGCCGAGACGTACCAGAATCAAATTTCTTTCCCAATTTGCAGAATATTCAGGCTATTCAGGCCGTACTTTAAATATTATTTGTATACTTGACAGAGGATCTCTATTGTAAGCTTATGAGCAAATAAATAAGAGTGTATAATGTGATTTATTTATCTAATTGAAGATATTTTGCAGAAATTCAAATAAGCAATTCAGAGCTTTTGTTTTGATATTCGAAGGGATATTACAGTGGTATCAGAGTTTTTTATTGCTATATATCAGAGTTGTGTAGAGACCAAAGGAGCCCCTAAGTAAGGAAAATCACATAAACCACTATCCACAATATCCACTAACTAATTATTCTTGACCATAACACATAATTTTTCTCAATTGATTGTACTACAAGTTGTACTTTTGATATCTATCAAGATAATTATTGAAACACAAAAAAATAATGAATCATTCCAAAATAAAATAATTATATTAATATTAATCTCTTTCATGTAATAATTATTATTCTAAATAACTCTTAATTCCATTCACAAACCTATATACAAACTATATGTAGAATTTCTCTTTTACAAGTAGACTTCCTTCATATCTTCATATTCTCTTGGATCTCTCTACCTATATACTTATATGATATCCTATAAAATAATCATAATATCACTCCCAATATATCACTTATATGAAAATCATCATTATATTCATAAACATGCAACAACTTCCTTCTTTCATGCCAAATCCAAGTTGGAGGGCATTTATAAATGCTAAGTTCTTGCTTACATTTTATTTATTCATGTATTTAACATTTATAACAACCTAATAACACTTATATGACCAATTAGGACACCATAAAAACATCATTATTCATTTATATTTAACAAAAACCCTTAAACCCTTTTAAAGCATAAACACAAGATTAAAATATCAAATTTTCTAATTTTGGCAAAAAATGCCAAAGAGTACTAAACACACAACAAAATGACTTTATAGGATTTTTAAAAAAATTATATGGGATATTTCATGACCCATAAAAACATCTAAGACCAATTAATCCTCATCTCTAACCATTCCTCTTCTTTTTCTAGTCTTGTATATTGATGCTCCTACGTCATATTGGGAAAATTTAAGCTCCAAATCAAATGCCTTTTTCCCATCTTATTTATTCTTTATTTCCAATTCCTTTTTTGATATTTTAATATCTAGTTTTTTTTCCTCTCGTCTATACTTTCTCTTATCATTTGCATTTTTTATTGTTGTTTTCTTTCCTTGCTTTGTCTCTTGCCTAGCTCCTCTTGTAGTTCAATGGAGTATAGAAACATTTGTATCCCTTTATCATCTTCATATTTTTACCATTATATTTTTGACTCATCCTCATTATATTATATCTCTTTATAATATTCTTCTTCAACCGTGTAATTTTTAAACTCATTTTTTATATTCTTTTCATGGTTCCTTCCTTTCATACTTATCTTATTCTTTTCATGTACTCCTTGTTATCCTATCTTCTTGGTGATGTTTTCCACCTTGTCTTCCTTCTATAATGGCTCTTACTATTATTTTATTCCTGTCATATCTATAAGTAAATTTTATTTCACCTTTTCATCACTATATTTTGATTTGTGAATAAGAGTCTTCACATGGACTCTTTGATCAACTTGATACATCATTCTCTTCTTTAAATTAGGTTCAAATGTACGCAATGATTTTCATGACCTTATTCAAATATACTCCTTATGAATATGTTCAATCTCAATAGAAAAACTATCATTCAAATAACTCAATTTTATACCTTATTCTTGTTTATTCTCTTGTTCACCTTCTTGTGGTTTATTTTCTTAAATTTATTCATCTATTGGCATATTAATTAGATTGGTTTTTGGGCTAGAATTACCCTCTCTTATCTCTCTCAATAAAGACCTAATATTATTATCACCTTTAATCACCTTTGTAATAGCATAGGCCTCCCCAAACATGCATTCTTCATAAAACTACCCTCTTGACTATTTTTTATATTCTTTACTCAATCATGAGCTCTTTTACTTCCTCGATTCTTAGATATTATTTTTATATTTTTATGCAACTCTTCATCATCTTGTATTCTCCTCCATGATTCCATTTCCCATATAATTAATTTTGTGTCACATACACTTACTTTTTTTTACCTTTATTAAACATAATCATGCCTCCTTTCTTCTATTGCTTACCTGTAATAACTTTCACCTATTATGCATTCATATCCTTCTCTTTACCTCTATCATATTGCCTATCTATGTCCAAAAACTATGTTGATTCCTATAAATCCTCATATCTACATTCTATCAATATCTTTATTTCATATTTCTTCTCCTCATTTACTTTCCAAAACACTGGTACTAACCTCAAATGCTATTTGGCACCCTAATGTTGACCTAAGCATCTAAGGACAACAAAAAATCACTATTCACCTCTTCTTCATTCTCCACCTTAGTTGTAAATTTGATTTACTCTTAAAATGATTTATTATCTTCAAATTTGAGGTCCACTTCATCATATTTGCTTGGCTATAAACCTGCACCATTAACCTCTTCAATGTTTATCATATTTTATTTATGAGATCTACTTGTTTTTGTAAAGACCTCATAGTCCTTAGTTTTTGCCATGCTTGATTCTTTCTTCAAATTCATTGTCATACTAAAAACCATTTGACCATATCACCCATCAATATTTTTCTTCATAACAATCTTACCCATGATGGTTTGTTCATTTCCACCTACTTCATTGCTTTGTCCTTCACTCTTTTCTCTATGGTCCACACATGAGACCAAATCATCACCTTTGTCATCATTGATTAAAGACTTCTAATTTTATTTTTTTTGGTTTGACCATATATCTATTTTTATGAAAAAATTATCCCTTTCTTTGATGTTCTTGTTTAATCTAGCTTGCAATGTGATAGCTTAATCCTTCATCTCCCTTTGTTTTAAGAGATCACATAGATCCATATTAGCCTCTTGAATTATATGTGCCCATGTATTATTATTTTCTTCATTATTTTAATTCACATTTTTGTCCATGGCATACTTGTAGTCTTTATGTACTTTAGGTGTCTATATTGACAATCTTTCATCCTGCAACTCATCTTTTACTCTTGTATATGTTTACTCAAAAATACCATTAGAAATAAATAATCTAAGTATTGTAGACTCATCAAGTGCTCTTTACCTCAGTACTTGAAATCCTTATTTACTTTGTCCCATCATTATAATTTTTTTTATCTTCACAGCTTGCTTTATTTTTCATGAATTTATACATTTCTCTCTCTAATTATTTTCAAAGCAAATTTTATTTTTATTCATTATTTTTCTTGGCAACTCTCCTTTGCTTCTCTATGAGTAGAATAATAGTTGTTCAAGGTAAAATCAATGAGGGGTGATGTTGAATCATTCATGCTAAATAATCTAATTTAATTGACAAATCTTAAACATTTAGCATATATCAACTTGATCAAGAAACAAAAACATGAAATCACATACATCTAAATCATACATAAGATCATATATCACATGAACACATCATATATGTGTAAAACCCTCTTGAGGGATAAAACCAAATAAACCCTCAAATATTAACTACATTCCTATAAAACAAGATCCAAAATTTAGACTAGAACCAACTAATCAAGGAGCACCCACTCCTTAATTTAGTCAAGCACCCATTTGACCTTTAGCTAGCTCCAACCAACAAGGAGGCTACAATGCCCTAGGAAACTAAGCACCTACTTAGCTAAATCCAATTGATTTCCCCATATAATATCATGTCAAACACACTTGATTATGGACTCCTCTTACTTTCACTCTTCACCACATAATCTCTCTCAAACAACCTCTAGGGATTACTCACTATACTAGCCTCTTCTAAGCTTATTGGGTCTAATGACCTATGTTCCCATATTCATCACCTCTATTAGATAATCATGATTGATATTTTTAATTCTATGATGGTACTAATTTACTTGTACCTTCTCTTTCAAAGTTTATCTTCTTTTTTTGAACCTGCACACGTATAACTAGCACAATTAGTCCAATTAGACCTTGTACTTATGCCACTCTCTTTCTTTAACCCATTTTGGTCAGCCTAAATACTTTACATATTTATTATAACATTAATATAGATCCATACAAATTTTAAATGTGATAAACACAATATTCATAGTTTTATCATTCCCTCATTATCCCCAAACCACCATTATGTCTTGGTGAGACCAAAACCAATTAGGCCATCATACTCACACTTTACATGTGACACTACTTGAACCACCTTCATCCTTTAACAATGATTCAAGCACATCAAAAATATTTCCAATATCACCTTGATTTCACCCATATGGTTACATGACACCTATAACACAAACTCACACTTTCAACCTACTAATTAGTCTCCTTGCTCTTTAGGTCTTCATACATAAAAAACATGCTCTCAAACTTTTAAATAAATTAATAAAATATTTTACATAAAAATATGATTAGACCATATGGGTTAATATTTTAGTAAATTTTAGACACATTTATGTGATTTAAATGCTTCAACATAGGTTTTAGGCATTCAAATCAACTCTCTAAAAGTGACCACTCAGACTGGTCACACACAGTCAAAATACAGTAAAGCTATTTTGACTCTGCATATCTGATCAAATGCAAAATATGTCAAAAAATTACTTCTCATAATAATTAGAGACTTATATAAAATATAAACACTCATTTTATTCTCAAATTCTATTTAAGACACCATCAACTTACATCTATAAGATCGACACTCAATCTACTAGTGCATTCAACAAATATAGTTAACTTCTAAGCCTTTATTCTTATTGAATATGGATTGTTCAGACCTATAAAATAAAAATACAATGTCCTCATAGAGTCTACACCATTATCCAATATTTGTATCATCTTTAAACATCAAGACACTATCAAGAACAACTCAATTGTCTTCTTATGTCACGTGTAGAACATGGTCAAGCACACAGTCAACTTTGGAGCTTAATAACATTGATTGTATGAAAATTCAAACCTTATAACAAGATTAAATGGATTTTACATGAATTCATATTCAATATTTGTTTTTAATTCATCATAAAATTTGTCTTCGATCAAAATATATAGCTCAAATCTAAGCACTAGTTTTCCTTCACAAATTTGAATATTTAAATTCCAATGGTCATTATTGAAATGTTAAACATCAAACACTTTGACCTCATCTCATGCTCCCTAGAAACTTTGAAAAATTGTGCTTCATCAAACTCCTTAGAATTATCCTATCCTTAAATCTTTAATTCTCATCATCAATCTTTGAAAGTGGCATGTGTGATTAAGATAATTGGCACCCTTGTGTGGCTTCTGAGCACATGGACTATGGACTCGAATGAACTTCCACCACTTGGAAACCCTACGTGCCTTCTAAACATATTTTGACATATTAACTAAATAAGCACCATTGGATCACTACTAATAAGGTCATGCACTCTGTTGGATCCTTATCCCATCAGATAAATTACTCATAGTTATATCTTTGATATAATTTAATGCTCATTATAAATCTTTGATATCACAAATTTGGTTAAGTATGTGAACTTAGTAAATTATGTCTTAAAATCCAAATTTTCACCTTAATAAAATTTTATACGCTCCATATCTAGACCTAAATTTTGAACCATACGATCTCCTCACATAAGGGAATCCATCCATATATCAAATTGATCTTGAGACCTTCACACATGGAAATATGATGTCAACAAGCTACTTACTCAATTTTGTTGGTTGAGAAGACTACTTGAACCTAGACACTCATTTGAATACTATAATGAATTCTATTGAATTTCATAAGAATTATAAGCACTCATAATACTCCATAGGGTCTCTACAACATGTCTATATCATCAATATCATCCATCAATTTATTCACTAAGTAAAATACTCTCTAAACCATCAATCTGATTACTTTGTCATTAATGCACTAGTACCCCATGATCTCTTTGACATAAACGATAGTCAAACATCAATGGCAATGCTCAATAATATCCCCCTTTATCATTAATGAAATTTTATTTAAAAATATAAAAATTTAATAAAAATTATATTTAATATTTATTTTCTAGCTTAAATTTTTTTTTTTTTCAAAATTATATAGATATTGACATTTCTAATTTTAAATAATTAAATATAATAATTCAAATAATTATATATATATATATATATATATATATATATATATATATATATATATATTAGTATATAACATATTTTCAATAAATAATTATTATCATAAGGTATATGATTTTTTAATAGGACAAAATTCATAGTGAAAAAAGTCTTCATACACAAAAAAAAAATCCTCATCAGAATTTTTTATATAGAATATAGAAAAAGTCATAAAAGGAAGACAATGATGTAATTCACACATGGCCATTAATATGCACCTATTACTATGAATATTAACTCTATATTTTAAAATAAAACATAGTCACAAGGACCTATTACACATTTTTTGCACACAAAACAAAGTTCACATTCAAATATTAGTTAAGTTTCAAGATAATACATACTTTTATAGGGTTTCAATGTTGGTCAAACCTTTCACCTAATATCAATGATTAGTTTGGAAAATCATTTTGTTTTTTATAGACATATTAAATATTTTATCCCTATCAACCTATAAAAAAAGATACATGCTTTAATATTTCATTTTTTTGGTAGCTGAGAGCCCTCTACAAGGGCACCTTCCTTTTCATGTTCCTTCAGCTCCCATTGTCTTTCAAATTCCTTCAGACAAAATGTTTGAAGAAATTCCTTTGAACATTTTGCTTGAATGAAATGTGCCTTCAATGTCTCAACCTTCTCTTTGTAAATTTCTTTGGACAAAGTATGAAGGAATTCCTTGAGACATTTTGTCTGAAGGAATTTACCTTTGTCTTCTACATGGATCTTCTTCGTACAAAAAGTCTGAAGAAATCCTAGGTTTTGCCTTGTCACTTTTTTGAAGGATCTTCCCTTTTGGATTTTGGCCTTGATCTCTTTAAAATGTGTTCTCTACCTTTTACAAGGGCATCTTGGGTCTAAAGTTGATAGACTGAGAATGAATTATTACTCATTTTAAATTATTCATTATAATCTTTCTCCCCCTTTGACATTAATGACAAAGGGTCTCTTCCTCAATATGCCAACAATTATTCCTCAACACCATATATGCATTCAATCATATGAATAAATTATTCCCCCTTTCACTAACACCAATATGAACTTAGACTTATCTAATTTTTGGACCTAAAAAACTGCTCATAAAGCTTAAAAATGTCCCCTTAACATCTGTTCCATCTCATGTCATATATTCTAAAAGCATATAACAATCTGAACATGGGCTTCTCTCATCCTTGGACCTGTCAACCTATATATCTCACAATCTCTCTTTTATCATGAATAAAGATTCAATACCTTTTCAAAACATATGACTTAGATTTATCAAGCCAGCATATCAGTATTCTTGACTTCATAACTATAGAATACATCTTCATAATACTATCATGACTGAAGCATATTTACATATGTTCCTGCTTACATCATGCACTTCATCAACCCAATCAAGATAAATAAGTTAGATCCACCTTAAAAAAAATATATTTAAATGATATTCTTATCCTATAATAATAACCAAAGCTCAAATGGTATCCACCATGCTTCCTCTTTCTTGTCAAGTGTCTTGAATTCTAGATACAAACACTCTAACCCATAATGTCCTAGAATAATGTGAAACTAGGAGTTGTCCAGAACTCCCCATATTCTTTCTCCTCCTTTTCATATGATAATGATATTTCTTATTCTTCTTAGGCTTTAGAAAATAAACATGCTCATACACTACAATATTCTCATTTTATTTTAAGAATGAATTTACAATGCATGGGGACAACAAATATTCATGACATATTTTCATCTAAAGAAATAACCTTATGACTATGTATTTAAAATTGATGTTCTTTGCATGAAACTTTCTCAATAATAGCAATATGTCCTCTTAGATACATACTTACCTCATAACTAGCCTCATTTA
This sequence comes from Torreya grandis, assembly GCA_037957365.1. Taxonomy (NCBI): domain Eukaryota; kingdom Viridiplantae; phylum Streptophyta; class Pinopsida; order Cupressales; family Taxaceae; genus Torreya; species Torreya grandis. The sequence continues at coordinate 1,778,191 of JARHVA010003175.1, forward strand.
GAATTTTGGTCTTTTTTTGAGCTTGACTTGAACTGACTCTTTTTTCTCCTTTTCTATCTAAACAAATGATACATTTTCTTGGCATTCCTGAACCTTCTTCATATTTGATTCCTCTTTTTCTTTATTATGAATTCCACCATGATTTTTTAGCTCAACTTATTTATTTTTCCTTGTCTTCACTTCCTTGGTATTCCATACCAAGGATTGAAATTTCTTGAGCACACTAGGATGTCTATGCACCTTCTTATGAATTGAGAGATTGATTTTAGTAAATATTTCAATATGACAAACTTGATGACAACTAAAATAAATAACATCATTCAAACCTTATGCTTGCAAATTATGAATCTCATGAAACATATACCATCTTGTCTCTTAGGTTCATTATGATCAAACCTAATTTTCTTATGTCTCCATACTCAGGTTAGTCATTTCTCATACAATCTAGAGCATAATCTAGAAATATGTCCCTTGTCATGACAATTATAGTAGACTACACTATCCATACCTCTAACTGATTAACTGCTCTTCCTTTTATAGTTTCTTTCCTTATGAACAAAAATATTACATGCAAAGTAGTGATAATGAAATTAACTTTCATACCTTATATCCTTTTATTGCTTGATAGGTCTTCTCATGTTGCACTTTGTGCTTACATCATTCTTGTCTTGAGCTCACCTCTCTTTCTCTTTATCAACCTTGTTGACATTGACAATAAATTGCTCATGCTCAACATTCAATGAATCTAGTTTGGTTTCTAATTGAACACATTCATCCTCTACATCTCTTATACTTGAACTTATAGCCTCTAACTAAATTTTGAGAAATTGGATAGTCTCCTTTTCCCACTTAGCTTATTTATCCATGTCATACTTTAATCTACATGATTAATTCTTGATAATATTTATAGAATCAAGATTGGACTTCAATTCATCATGCTCACCTTTATTTGAAGTCAACTTGGTATTTATATCTTCTAATTAAGTTTTGAGATGTATGCATTCTTTTTATATTAAACTTAGATTAGTATTTTGAATTATTAATTCATCCTCAAGATCCTACATGGTCATTTTGTCTTCTTTGAATATTTTACTTAATCTCTCAAACTTGGTTTAAAGCCAACTTATCTTTTCACTATGTTTCATGAACTATTTGTTAAGATCCTTAGGCCTCATCTCATGTTCATCATCCTTAGAATTGTAATTACTCTTCCTAGTCTAATTATGACTAATATGTTCTTCAATGATTTTGACCATTGATCTCAACTCAATATTTTCTTTCCTTGACTACTTAGCCATATGTGTTCTTTGGATCACCTTCAAGTGGTTAAACATTGAAAATAAGGTCATGCTCTGATACCCATTATTAGAGGTATAATAAATAAGAGATGGGGGGATGAATTATTTATGATAGGTAATCCAATGTAACTCCCAACTCTTAAACATTCATCATATATCAACTTGATCAAACAACATAAAAATGAAAGCACATACATCCAAAGTATACATAAGAGCATACATCAAATGAAAATATCATATATGTGGGAAACCCTCTTGGGGGATAAAACATACTCAACCCCATAATATGGAATACAATCTTATAAAACAAGATCCAACATTTATACTATCAACAACTAATTAAGGAGCACCCACCCCTTGCTTTATTCTGGCACCCACTTGACCTTTAGTTACATCCAGCTAGCATGGAGGATACAACCCCCTAGGAAATCAATAACCAAATAATCTACCACTGATCTGATCTCGAACTTTGATCTAATGTTAAACACAACTAATGATGGACTCCTCTTGCTTACACTATTTACCCCTCGATCTCTCTCAAATAATCTCTAAGGCTTACTCACTCAACTAACCTCTTCTAAGTCGATTAGGTCTAATGACCTGTGTGTCCATCTTCATCATATTTATTAGATAGTCATGATTGATCCTATTCACACTCTAATTGTCCTAAATTATCTATATATTCTCTTTTAAAGGTTATCTTCTTCACTTGAATCTGCGCAGAAACAACTAGTAGAATTAATCCAATTAGACATTGTACTTATACCACTCTCTTCCTTTAACCCAACTTGGTCAGATAAGATGATTTACATATTTTCTATACCTTTAACATAGATACATATACACATTAGATGTGATAACCACACTCTTCATATGTCTTGTTGGGGATCAACCAACAATAGATTACACTTATGAAAGCAATAAACATGGAATTAAATCAGATAGACAAGTAACTAGAATCAGATAATAGGAAGAACAATAGATACAAGAAACCACCCTAAAAACTTGTATTAAACTCATTACAAAAGGAATACAATTGAATAAACTTCTTTCTTCCACACCTTTCTCAGATGTATAGATCTCTCACAAGATCTCTTTCCCTCAAGAGCTCTCTCTCTCAAGTACAATCAACTCCAACAACCTGGATTGATTCAACTCTATACTATTCTTCAACATTCATTCACAAATGAACTACTACTACTATAATAAGCTAAGAAGATCAAATTCTACATATAGAATTAGGAGACTTGAGCATGCACTTACAACCAATAGATAAGCCTCTTGAGCAAGGGCTCTAAAAACAATCTTACTAATAATAGAGATGTGAACTTAAGACTAAGACTTAAACTCATCATGCAAACACTCAGTTTTGTCCTCGAAAATAGCATTCTGGATGCATAGGTAACTGATGCCAGTTCCTGCCTGCTTGCCTGTGACCGACGTCGACCGATCCACTGCCGACGCTGGCATCTCTTCAACTACACCTGACTGACTTCAGTCGCTCTTAACCGACGCCAGTGACTGTGTAAACCCAAAACTATCAAATGCACTCATATGTGAAGCTTTTAGGCTCCACACCTTAACAATCTCCCACTTGGAGATAAATAGCTGCACCAGTACCTGTATAGCAACATCTTCTAGCTCCTCCATCTTCAACTCAATCATGAAGACCAATAGAATTTGAATGAAGATTCAACTTCTTCTTTGTAACTGGCTTGGTTAACATATCAGCAGGATTCCTATTTGTATGGATCTTCTCCAGCTTCAACTCACCATCTTCCAATACCTACCATATGAAGTGGTACCTTAGTTGTATGTGCTTTGTTCTTGAATGAAAGGCTGAATTCTTAACCAAATGGATTGCACTCTGACTGTCACTATACAATCTGTAACTCTCATGCTCCCTTCTAAGCTCATCCATGAACCATGTCATCCATATCATCTCTTTGCTAGCCTCTGTGACTGCAATATACTCTAGTTCTGGAGTTGACAAGGCAACAACCTTCTGCAACTTAGATATCCAGCTAACCGCCATTCCACCTATAGTGAAAACATATCCTGTAGTGCTCCTCCTACCATCCAAATCACCTACCATATCTGAATCTACATAACCATGTAGAGAAGTATCTAAACCTCCATAGCACAAGTGCCTACTGCTGGTTCCTCTCAGATATCTAAGGATCCACTGAACTGCTTTCCAATGTTCCTTACCTGGATTGGCCATATACTTACTTACAACTCCCACTACTTGGGCAATATCCAGTCTAGTACACACCATTGCATACATCAAACTCCCTATTGCGGAAGAATATGGAATTTTACTCATGTACTCTACCTCATCATGTGAATTAGGACATTGTTCTTTACTCAACTTAAAATGTCCAGCGAAAGGTGTGCTTACCGGTTTAGCATCCTGCATATTGAACCATTTCAACACCTTGTCCACATAATCCTCTTGAGACAATATCAACTTGTGATTTTTCCTGTCTCTCTTAATGCTCATGCCAAGGATTTTCTTTGCTGCTCCCAAATCCTTCATGGCAAATTTTTGAGCTAATTTCACCTTAAGCTCAGAGATATCCTGCATGTGTGATCCTGCAACCAGCATATCATCTACATACAACAATAAAATAATATATCTACCATTATCTAATCTCTTAAAATATACACAATGGTCAGATTGACACCTACTATAGCCATGCTCAGTCATAAACCTGTCAAATTTTAAATACCATTGCCTAGGAGCTTGCTTGAGGCCATACAAGCTTTTCTTCAATCTGCACACTAACTTCTCCTTACCCTTAACCTCAAATCCTTCCAGCTATTCCATATAAATTTGCTCATCCAAATCTCCATGAAGAAACATTGTCTTAACATCTACCTGCTCAAGATGCAAATCCTCAATAGCAACCAAAGACAGTACAATCTATATAGAAGTCATTTTAACAACAGGAGAAAAAATCTCACCAAAATCAATACCTAGTTTTTTTGCAAATCCTTTCACTACCAACCTGGCCTTATATCTCATCTATCCATTTTCACCTTCTTTCAACCTATAGGTCCATCTGTTCTTCAGTGTCCTCTTACCTGCTAGCAATTCAACCAAATCCCATGTTTGGTTCTCTCTTAAGGACTCCATCTCCTCAACCATGCCACGCTCCCACTGACTCTTGGACTCCACCTGTATTGCTTCTTCAAAACTCTCTAGTTCTCCACCATCAGTTAGCAATAAATTGAATAATGAAGGAGAATATTGAATTGGAGGCTTACTTACCCTTTTTGACCTCCTAATGGGTGTCTGAGACTCGTTCACAACACGCTATCCACCCAAATTCTCTGATAGTGACCGACCTCGGTCACTTCTAGGCCTATTACTGGCCGATGTTGATTCTTCCTAACCGACGTCGGTGCCTGTCCTATCTACGTCGGTCTCTATATGGCCGACATCGGTCTCTATCCTACCGATGCCAGTTCCTTCCTTATCGACGTCAGTCTCTATGTTTTCCTTCAAGTGATTATTTCTTTTTCCCGTGAGCTCATTTTGGACCGTCACCTCATCCAATTCTCCATTGCTCTACCTAGATTGATTCGACTTCCTCAGCTAATCACTATACATCACTCTTTCATTGAAAACAATATCACAGATCCTAATTACCTTGTTAGTTCCTAAATTCCAAAGTTTGAAACCAAAATCATCTGAGCCATAGCCAATAAATGTGCACCTCATAGACTTAGCATCCAGCTTTTTTCTATTTTATTTATCAATGTGCACAAAGGCTTCACAACCAAAAACTTTGAGATATGAGAGATCTACCTTTTTACCTATCCATGCCTCTTCTATAATTCCACCATCCAGAGCTGTAGAGGGTCCTCTATTAATCAGGTACACTATAGAGTCAATAGCTTGTACCCAAAATTGTAAGGGCAAACCAACATGCAATCTCATACACCTTGCACGCTCCATTATTGTTCTATTCATCCTTTCAACAATTCCATTCTACTGAGGTGTCCTTGGAACCATCCTTTGCCTGAAGATTCCATGCATATAACAATAATCTCTAAACTTATGGCTACAGAACTCACCACCATTGTCAGATCTCAGGCACTTCAATCTTTTGCCTATTTCATTCTCAACCATAGCTTTCCAAATCTTAAAAGTCTCAAATACATTAGATTTCTTCCTAATACAATAGACCCATACCTTTCTTGTAGCATCATCTATGAACGAAACATAGTACTGTGATCCTCCAATAGAAGCAACTTGAGTCGGTCCCCACACGTCTGTGTGAACAAGCTGTAACTTATGCTTCTTCTTAGTTGACCCAGTCTTGAGAAAACTAAACCTTTTCTATTTTCCAAATACACAATGCTCACAAAACTCTAGATCTATGCCTTTTAAATCTGAAAGCATACCTTTTGACTTAAGAATTGACATACCCTTCTCACTCATGTGGCCAAGCCTTGAGTGCCACAATTTAGCATCCACATTTGAAGTAAATAATACAGAAGGAGAATTGTTAGTAACACAATTACATAAATAGAGAGTACCTACTCTCTTACCTCTGGCCATAACAAGTGCACCCTTGGTCAGCTTCCAAGATTCTAATGTGAGAGTTACTGTACAACCCTCATCTCCTAACTTTCCTATAGAAATCAAATTTATCTTCAAGCTAGGAACATGCATCACATCTCTCAACACCCATGTGTTGCCATTCTGCATCTTCAACTGCACTTTACCTTTCCCAATTATTTTACAAGGCTCATAATCCCCTAGATACACTATTCCAAAATCTCCATGGATATAGTCACTAAAATATTCCCTATTAGGGGTAGCATGAAAAGATGCACCAAAATCTAACACCCAAGATTCTATATTATTATGCAAAGAGAATATTAAATCATCTTGTGCAATACCTTCAACCTTTGCCTCTTCCTTTCCTTCATGCTGATTGTCCTCTTTAGGCTTTGACCAACAATCTCTGCTTATGTGCCCAATCTTTCCACAATTCCAGCATTGTGGCTTCTTGCCATTCCTGAATTTGGATCTTCCTCTCACCTTAGACTTAGATCTTGATCTCCTTTTGCTCTTGTCTTTTTGCCTCCCCCTGCTCTCAAAACTTAAAGTGTTCCCTGATGTTTCCTCTGTGCTTTTCCTGCAAATTTCCTCATTCAAGATAACACTAACAACATCCTCTACTTTCAAAATATTTGAGGTAGATGCAGTATTGCTAACTGCCATTACTAAGCCATGCCAGCTTTTAGGCAAAGAATATAATATTAAAAGAGATTTTATTTCATCATCAAACACTATATTGACTAAAATTAATTGATTCACAATTCCATTGAAATCATTTAGATGAGTAGACACAGATCCACCTTCATTCATATGCAAATTAAATAACTGCTTCATAAGATATACCTTATTAGAAGCTGAGGGTTTTTCATACAAATTTGCTAAAGTAGTCATTAACTCTACCGTAGACTTTGCCTATGATAAATTGGATATCACAGTAGATGCTAGACTTAGTCTTATAGACCCCAGAGCCTTTCTATCAAGAACTTCCCATTCTTCATCATCCATGTCTTTGGGCTTCTTTGCAATCCCACCTAACGGTAAGTAGAGATCTTTCTGATACAGATAGTCCTCTATCTGCATTCTCCAATGTTGATAATTTTTGCCATTGAACTTCTCCATTCTCAGTTTACTTTCATCTACCATTGCTTCTCCCACTCAAATAGAAATTCCTGTAAAGCCCCCTGTGAGAACCTGTAATCAATACACACTACACAGATCTGAACCACCTGTTAGTGAACTTGAGCTTTGATACCACTTATTGGGGATCAACCAACAATAGATTACACTTATGAAAGCAATAAATGTGGAATTAAATCAGATAGACAAGTAACTAGAATCAGATAATAGCAAGAACAATAGATACAATAAACCACCCTAAAAACTTGTATTAAACTCTTTACAGAAGGAATACAATTGAAGAAACTTCTTTCTTCCACACCTCTCTCAGATGTATAGATCTCTCACTAGATCTCTTTCCCTCAAGAGCTCTCTCTCTCAAGTACAATCAACTCCAACAACTTGGATTGATTCAACTCTATACTATTCTTCAACATTCATTCACAAATGTATTACTACTACTACTACTACAATAAGCTAAGAAGATCTAATTCTACATATAGAATTAGGAGACTTTAGCATGCACTTACAACCAATAGTTAAGCCTCTTGAACAAGGGCTCTAAAAATAATCTTACTAATAATAGAGACGTGAACATAAGACTAAGACTTAAACTCATCATGCAAACACTCAGTTCTATCCTCAGAAATAGCATTTTGGATGCACAGGTAACCGATGTCGGTTCCTGCCTACTTTCCTGTGACCGATGTCAGCCGATCCACTACCGACGTCGACATCTCTTCAACTGCACTTGACTGACGTCGGTCACTGTGTAAACCCGAAACTATCAAATGTGCTCATATGTGAAGCTTTTAGGCTCCACACCTTAACATGTCTGTCATTACATCATTATCCCCAAACCACTATTAGGTCTTGGTGCAACCTAAACCAATTAGGCCTTCATACTCACACTTTACATGTGAGACAATTTGGACCACCTCAATCCTTTACGAAAGATTAAAACACATTAAAAATATTTCCAATATCCTATTTATTTCTCCCATATGTTTCCATGACACTTGAAACACCAACTCACATTTTGAACCTACCAATTAAGTCTCCTTATTCTTCAAGTCATCATACATAGAAAACATAGTATACTTTTTTTGAAGTAAATACTTAGATATTTCACATATCCATATGATTAGATCACATGGGTGAATCCTTTAGGACATATTTAATACTTTTATGTGCTTTATACACTTAAACATATAATTTAAGAACTCAAATAAAATATCTAAAAATGACCACTTAGAATAGTCACACACAATCAAAATACAATCAAGCTATTTTAAATTTACATATATGATCAGGGGAAACATATGATATCCAATGCCTTCTCATAATACGTAGAGACTTATATAACATCTCCATACTCATTTTTTTCTTCAATTATGATCATAACACCTTCAAATTACCTATGCAAGGTGGTCACTCAATTAGCTAGTGCATTCAATAAACATAATTAACTTCTAAGACTTGGTTCATATTGAAGATGGATAGTTAAAACCTAAAAAATAAACATAAAATGTCTTCATGGAGTTTATAAAATTCTCCAATAGTTATGTTATATTTAAAAAATAAAAATCTATCAAGAACAACTCAATTATCCTTCTCGTGTCACTTATAAAGCATGGTCAAACACACAATCAACTTTGGAGATTAATAACTTTGACTATCAAACATTAAAAGCTTATAAAAATATTATATGGAATTAGCTTTAATTCCTATTAAAATTTTATTTTTTCTCCATCATGAAATTCATCCTAGATCAAAATATATATATCAAATACTAATCATTGGTTTTCCCTCACCAATTTGAATATTTAAATTCTAACATTTAATGTACAAATGTTAAACATCAAACACTTTGACCTCATTTCATGCTCCTTGGAAACTTTTAAAAAATGTGATTCATAAACCTCCTTGATAGTATCTTATATTTAAATCTTTAATGCATGCTATGGATCTTCGACATAGGCATCTATGATTAAGATACTTCGCACCCTTATGTGCCTTATGAGCACATTGACTATTGACTCCATTTAACTTCCACCACTTGGTATCTCCACATGCCTTTTGAGCATACTTTGACATATTAACTAAATATGAACCATTGGATCAATACTAACAATATCATATACTCCATTAGATCCTTATCCATTCAGATAAGTTTCTCAACATCAGATCTTTGATCTGATTTGATGTTAATCATAGATCTTTGATATCACAAATCTGGCTAAGTATGGGAACTTAGTAAATTATTTCTTAGAAGGCACCTTTTCAAATTAACAATTTTTTTTACACTCCATGTCCAGCCTAAAATTTGAACCATATGATTTCCTCACATATCATAATCCATCCATGTATCAAACTACTCCTCAAACCTTCACACATGTGAAACATGATATCATCAAACTAGTTACGTAACTTTATCTATCAAGATGACTACTTGAACATAGAAACTCAATTAACTACTATGATGAATTCCATTCACTTATATAAGCATTCTAATTAATTATCACATTTCATAGGGTCTATGTAGCATGTCCATATCATCATTATCATCCATCAATTTCTTCACTAGGTCAAATATTCTCCAACCCATCAATTTGATCAGTTTGACATTAATGCATTGGTTCCAAATGATCTCTTTGAAATCATTGAAAACTAAACATTAATGACCATTCTCAATAATATTCTACTTGATCTCTTTCTCAATGACCAACCATACCACTAATATTCTTCTTGATGCATGTGCTCCACCATGAGCATTATCCTCTATATAATTTTCCCCAAATATTTTCTTATCTCTTTCACCTCTTATTATATATCCATCTCTTCTCTTTTGGTTTATAATCTTCACGAACTCCATACTATCTATTAAAATATTTAAAGAATTTTTATCCTAGAATCATCTTAAGCACAATAAATCGCATAATCACTTAGAGCATATCATAGCAGTTTTTTTCCACATTAATCAATGTTTAAAAAGAAATTAATTATAAAAATAAAAATATATTAAATAATAAAATACCAAAAATGTGGTATGTGATAATGATCTACACAATGAGATATTAAATTGTGATTGGTTGAGAAAGGTGTTTGTCAAAGGGTTCATCATCCATGAATTTGAAAAAACAATAATCATGACTATATAGTATATTTAGAAGGATTTCATGGAGATAATTCACACAAATAATGTAATATTTAAGGCATTATTATCTAAACCTCCTATTATATCAATCCATTGCGACATGCTCAAAAATTCATGGGTGGCCTATTAATACCTTTTTGGTACACACTATATATGAAGACCTTTATAAAGCCAAAGGAAGATTTATAAGATACATTGAGAGCTGATACTTTGGTAGTGTAGATAGTACAATCATTTTATTTATGAGGCATAAATCACAATTATGGTTAATAAATTATAAAATTAGCCATAAATCAATGAATATGAGCTTAAAAGTTTGTTATGATGCACCAACTATGAATTTTAAGGCCATAACAAGAAAAAAATTATTAAATAAAACATTAGATAAATCTTAATGTTATGTGATGTTTTCCATGATATCCATGATATAAGGATTTTATATTTATTTTATAGGGTCAAACAATTTGATGTAAATATGCACTACAAAGTTTTTAACATAACCACGCATGAAATTAAGAATTTTAGGGTCGTAGGTGAGGTGAGAGAGGTGCACAAAATTGGAACACACCAAGCCATAAATAGACATTTATCATAGCAAGATGGAAATTAGGATAGAGAAAATTCATCTAAAGGATAATGCAGTGGATAATGTGGATGTATATTACCTCTAAATACATGCCTCAAGTGGTTCATTAGAGTATTATTTTAGGGATTTCCCAAAGTTTCCAACCTTTTAAGTATTATAAAGAGGTGTGTAAAATAGAGGAGTGTTTTAAGATATATAAAAATACTATCCAAAATGAAAATGCATAGAAGGGTGCATGGGTGATCAATTATGGTTAGAAGGAAAATTTATTCCTAGACAAGGTACACGCATGATAATTAATGGACTAGAGGTCAATAATACAATGTGTAGCACTAAAAATAACCAACCTCAGAACATGGAAGTTCCCAAATAAAAATAATAAATAACACCTCCCAAAAAGGTAATATATTATCTTGATGTCTTAACTCAAAATATAATATTCCAAGAGTCTAAGGACATTATCTAGAACATTCATTGTGAAGTGCTTGTTTCATGAAAATTTGAGACCTAAATGAATGAAATAAAAAATATGATCCATAGAACATTATTTAGGACATTCTATATATGGCAAACAAGAGATGCATGAAACCTATTAGGATATTATGCATTGTTTTAGTAAATATAATTGGTGCAAAGTTTAATATATATTTTAAAGTGTTTAAACTTGAAAAATAATAAAATTATCTAACATTACTTGGTAGGAAATGATGATATGAAAACATATAAATATAAACTTCAAGAAACTATATATGGGTTTTGAAAATTAGGAGCAGTGAATAGTTACTCATCTTAAAAGTAGCCAAGGAAATGCTTATTTTAAATGCGTACACATGGAGGATGATATAAAAATCATGAATGAATTTATCATGCATGATAAATATTATCCACATGCAAGGATGATTGGATTTAGAGATTACAAAGTGGCATGTCAACATTAGATACCATAAATATTATTTGTGAAATATGGGTCCAAGATGTATTTAAAGCTAAAGGGCACAACTACATGTAAACATAAATAAAACCAAAAACCTCTCTTTGGTCCAAAGTGGCTGTTTTATTTCACCAAATAAGAAATATAAAGGTAAAATGTAGGAAATTTGGGTTACCATGGGCCACAAAAAAAAATAAAAAAATTTGTGTTATAGATGAGCAAAGGAAGATTAATAAAACTACCATGTTAGGATGGTTCTAGATGCAAAACAACATATTTAAGTGAATTAAAAACTTAATTTCCCAAAGAAGTGGATTACATGATCAAATTATTCCATTCATTTATGATCAGTTATTTACATTGGTGGGTCACTAAAAAATAATCCTTGGTAAACTATTTTATAGGAAGCAATCTACACTAGGTTTGAGTGCAACAATGTTAAGAAGGGGCTTCAAATTTTTAATGGAGACTATTCACTAGATGAACACTTATAAATATTTTTAAAAAATTGGACCTAAGGAGGAATATACCATGTAATAGACCTTTTGATTCATGTTATTTATATAAAAATCACTACTTGGGTGTGTGCATGGCATATCATTAGGGAGACTCGGAGACAAATGATTTATTGGGAATTGGTGAAAGATGACATTTTCTAAACTTTCACTTTATTATATTTCAAATCCTAAATCCTTAGAGGAAATTTAAGTGATACCAAAAGGTAATTATTTAGGATGTCGTAATAATAAAATCAGTAGGTAAATATAAAGTAAAATGGAAACTGTCACATTCTTAACTAACTATTTGATGAAGAGGACTGCAACAATGAAGTAAGTAAATAAAGTAACATGTCATGTTTGGGGTTTAGTAACTCACCAAAATTATATAATAATAAATTTATCTATTATATAAATATAAATTTTATTTTTGTCACTTATAAAAATTATTTTTGACACATCGTGACATACCTATACTTGTTGGTACAGAGTTTACTCTTGTACACACTTTCCCCTATTTTATTATTTAATTTTTTTCTTTTTTAATGAAATTTAATAATAAACATACTAAATATCACCTAAGTCTATGTAATAATTCTTTATAATCCTAAAAAACTATTTATTTTTCCTATACCACTGATTTATCTCTTGATATAGTATTGAAAAAAAAACAAATTCTTGCAATGTTATGTAGGTGTCCACCTCTACCAATGGTGTCTAGGAACCCTTAATGACTAATTTTCAAAATTCATATATTCCCATTAGGTTACCATGGACACATTTGATGGGTCAGCTATGGGGGGAAATATCAAAGAGTCATCTATAAATACAAATCAATCATAAGGTCATATTCACTTAGAAACTACTTGGTTATACACAATATAATTTCCAATCACATTGATAAATATATTGAAATTTTATTGATACATTGCCATAAAGGCATACACATCCCCAAACCTTCAAAGGAAAAATCCTATATCTAAGTTTAAATAAAAACACCAATTCAAATTTTTCATGTTATCACATGTTAAAATCCAAGCATTACATTACATTATATCATGAACATGATGGCACGCACGCGCACGCACACACACGCGCACACACACACACACACACACACACACACACACACACACACACACACACACACACACACACACACACACACACACACACACACACACACACACACACACACACACACACACACACACACACACACACACACACACACACACACACACACACACACACACACACACACACACACACACACACACACACACACACTCACACACACACACACACACACACACACACACACACACACACACACACACAGGTGGGATATATAATTTCTTTTTTAAAAATATTTGGAGTATTGGATTGTATTTAATGTTTAATTTATAAAAGGGGATTGTTTTGGGTTGTACAACCCATATTTATATCCTCCATTTTATAAGTGATTTTTATGATTAAATTATAACTAGGTCTTCAAGGAAAAGGGAAGTAAACCAAGGATCAACAAATAAGACTAAGTGAAATAAAACATGCAAAAAATATCTACAAGTGTATGCACAATAATATGAGGTAAAAAATACTTGTAGAGTCACCCAAGATAGTACCAAAAAATCTTAGATGTTACCAGTCACCACAACGGTTTTAGTTTTGTCATTAGTGTTTGTATAAAGTTTGATGTCTTATTTTCTATTTTGAATAAGCATAGATCAAAAGGATATTATTTTTAAAGACTATGATGTAGGGAGTGTGTAGTATAAATTTAAAAATAAGCTAAGTGTTTCTCTTTGCTCTTTTCTTGGTTAATTGTAAAAATATTGAGTGGAATAGATCTTCATTTAACATTCAAATTGGTATGGTTAATGCCTTATCTTACATAATCTATATTTAATCATTTTTAATTTTTTTTAGATTATGTTATTTGTAAATGAGAATAAAAAAATTCAAGTGAACCCAATCATTCTCTTGAGTGTGGAAAACCCTAAGCCTTTGCTCCCTTAGGGTTTCCTCATTATTTATCAAGGTTTAAAATTTATTTCCTCTTAGGGTTTCCTTTCAAAAATATTTTTCATTTCCCTTAGTGATATATATAAATATTCTAATTTCTATTTGGCCCTATGTTTTTAGTCTTATTATTCTAATAAGATTGTTGCTTGTCTTCATAATTTTTGCAATGATATATTATTTAAAATGACTCTATTTTTTTAATTTTTCAATATTATTATTGGTCATACTGATGGGTCAAACCTTATTTTCCTCCCAAAATTCATAATTAATTTTTTAGAATAAGATTTTATATATTTTCACCAAATCTTGTATAATGAGAGAAGGATATATATATATATATAAACAAAAAATATGGGTTTAGTCTATTTATTGATATTTATCAAAAACTTATTATAATTTTGTAAACCTCTTCATGATTTTCTTAAGGTAGTCAATTCTTTATTTTGGCATTTTGTGATTGTAATAATAGATGTTGATGATTTATATTTTATGATTCAAGTTATGATTGTAGTAGGATTTTGAGAAATTTATGAATTTAACATTGCAAATTCCAACTCAGAATGCAAATAACTCAATAAGAAGGATTTATAAAAAAAATCAAAATGACAATAAGCTTACCAAATTCCATTTCCTTACATTACATCCTTCTAGGATTTGAATGTAGATGATTTATACTCAGATTGACAAAGTGATAGCTTAGTTTTGGAATATTTATGGATGCTTTATGACTTGATTATAGATATGTAATAGGATTTCTAGAATTATTTTGCCATGGTTTCCCTATTATTCTTCTTCATCATTTGAGGGTGGAGGGAGAGGTTGGTTAAATAGAGAAATGGAGGAAAGATCATGGGCTTAGATTTGAATTTGGGAGAATAAGATTAGTGTGTAGTAATTATCTAAAGAATATTAAATTCCTTGGGAAATCTCTAGAAATAGAGGTTTTTAAAGACTTACAGAGAAGTCTCCAAGTATAAAGAGTTATTCATTATATTAGAGATGATGGAAGATTAGGTAGGTATTAGATGGGGATTAGGTGAGGATTAGGGTCATAGGGATGTAGGAAAGGATAGGGTATAGGTTAGTAGGTGGTTAGGTGGGGTTATGGGAATTTTAAATTCCCACATAATGGATAAGTAGGAATAAATTAGGATAATGGGATATTTACAATGAACTAATGATAAAATGGGATTAGAATAAGGATAGTGAAATGGAGAATAATAAAGGGAGGAAAATATTAGATAAATGGACTAGGATTAGGATAAATTAATGGGTTAAAATGGGTTAATTAAAATTAGTGTGGACTGATAGGAATACTAGTCAACTATAATGAAGAGAGAAACAATAGGTGCATATATTTTACCCCTATTTGAAATGTAATTATAAGTGATGTGAAGTAGAAGGAATAATGGTATTTCAAAGAAAAAAATGTCAATAATTTATGTTAGTAGATGGTGTTAGTGTATATGATGCCCCCTTGATAGGGCATGTAGGGAAGAATGAGTTGCATGGCCACTCAAAAGAAGAAATGATGGGTGGGATGAAATGGATAGATGAAGGGATGGGATGTTAGATGTGGGATAGATAATGAAAAAATAATAATTTACTTGAGAAATGAGCTACAAGTTAATAGTGATGCCTCTAGAAATGACACATACATAGGGAATAGAGATGATGGGTGTCAAAATTGTAGACACATCCCAAGGGGGAATCAACTATAACAAGATGATGATAATATTAGAGGGCCACAAGAATTAGACTTATCCTAATCAAGGACACATATAAGTGAGAGATATTGGCCAAGATAAGACTAATGATTTGTTAATATTAAAAGTAGGTGTGGCTCAAATTTAAATAGATTGATATGATGTATGTGATGATAAAGCATAATTGATATGATCATGTGACCAAAGGATTGGAGGATGGGGATAGATGATAGAGATAAAGGTCGATCTATCTTTTGGCACAAAAATGTGGCAAAGTGCTACCTACATAGTCTGAGAAGACCTCAGGCTAATGTAGTTATGACTAGGAGATGATGATAATGATGACGATTAGTGATTAAAAAGTGATGATGATGAGGATGATTAGACTTATTAGTAATTAAAGGATATGATTGATAAGAAGAATATGATAAAGATAATAAATTGGCTGTTAGACAAATGAGTCAAGAGGATTAGATTAAGGATGATAAGATAATTAGGGGAATGATGTGGGTGGGTGTGATCAAGCCATCACAATTTTAGAAATCTCATCATAGTCTAAGTAATCCAAAAAATATGGCACTTGACAGTATGCCCCATGATATGGATATCACCAAGAGGACATTATGCCAAAGTGTATGAGAAAATAGCAAACTCTACATCCTCAAGCACACTTTTGATGTCCTCATATCATGCTTGTTCATTTCATAATAGACAAAAGAGTGATGATGTAAACAAAACATAAGATAAACAAGATATGTACATGATGGAAAATAAGATAAATAACATACAAACAACAATAGACAAGTATCTACATTTAATGTCACAATGTCTCATCTAATGATGGGACGAGTGACTGGGTGATGGGTTAGATTAGGATGATAATGATGTGTTTATGGACATATGATGAAATTAGACATGGATAAGGTGATCATGATTAAGATTAGGATTTGGATGTCACCCATAGTTTAGGATGGAAGGATGGATGATGTGATAAGGTCTCTAAATACTAATTAAATCACAAAAGTAAATCAAAAAGTGGCCAAAGATGATAATTATAATAGTGATGAGTGACGATTAGCAATAGATAAATCCTTTAAAGAATCCAATCTAGAAAAGAGACTAGGATATGATAGGATCAAATACCTTTCATACTAGAAAGAGTGATTAGATGGGTATTAGCTATGAAGAGGCAAATATGGGACATTAATGTGATCAATTACCTTACACATTAGTAAAGAAGTGATTTGATGGGTGATAGGTATGAAAAGGCCTTGGTAGGATGTGATGGGTGACAGATTAAAATATTTGACAAGGTGATGTATATTGATAATGATTGGACAAAAGGATGTGATGGAAGATATGAAGGGATGGGAGACCACTTCATTTTGGTTCCAAGAAAATATGTGGTATATAAAGATGGTATGGATAGGAAGATAGGAGACAAATGAATATGGATGAAACTAGGGGATTGGGGATAATTCAATACATTATGGACTATTTTTTGACTTTTTCAAATATTATGATTTTAAGGGTTTCTGAAAATTTTCAATTTTTAATGATTTTTGGAATATGTATGTACACTATATAAATGGGGTTACTATCAAAGGGAATATCAAGGCTAGAAACTGAGATGAGAATGGATGGAATGATTGATGTAATGACAAAGGATGATTATGGTGATTAAGGATGAATGGACTAGGGATAGCTAATAACTACATTGTAAATGAACTAGATTGTTAGTTGTTTGGGTGTCCATTGTAGGATATGATGAGATGATTTTAGGATGGTTATTAAGAAACCTTCCACTTCATTGCAAAGGCCAAGACATGAATTAATAAATGGACATAATAGGATTGGGGATATGATTATAGACAATGGACAAGGTTGACAAGCTATGACAAGTATGAATGGAATGATAAGGGATATGAAATGGATGGATTTATCCCCAAGTGTTAACGAACAATGAAAATAATGGATTATTTTATCATGACACTAAAAACTTGTTTTCATCATGGTACTTTCCCAAGGTGCTAGAAGATTGGTTTCCACTATTGGATGAATGAACTTTTATTGACTTTTTATGAGGCATCTCAATTTATTAGATAATGGACATGATGCAAGGCATGGAAATTTGATGGATTATTTAACCAACACCTAATATATTATGGATGTTATATGCCTAGTTGTCCTAGTATCCTTCAATGATTCTTGATAATGAACCCTCTAGATATCTAGACTAGGTGTCTTCATTACCCCTAGAAGAGACAATGCTACCCAAGTTAGCGATGTGGGGTATGGATTCAATTATGTCTTGGTATGGATGTATGATATGTGAGTAGGTGATAAGACATGATGATATTATGGTTTTATGATAATATGATGTGATGAATGATGGAGGATTAAGACTAGAAATCACATATATTGTTGGAGGTATTGGACATTCATCATTTGATTAGTGCAAAGTGATAAAATAGTATAAGAGATCCAAGATAGTTTGACTTTGTGGCTCATCTTTGGTCTGATTGTTTGATGGTTGATCAGCCATATTATTTTGAGAATTTGATAGGATATGATTTTGATTGACCCCTAGTTCCTGATTTTAGGCTTCACCAAGGGAGATCGATTGATTATTTTGACTTTGATGGGTTCTTAGTGCTAGTTTATGGGCTTCACTTGGGAGAGATGCTTTTGGTTTAGGTCAATGAGCTGGTTCTTCTTGATTTTAACTAATGGGATCAAATATTACTTGACCATGATTTATGACTTTTGGAATATTGTCTTAGACCTTTGGATTTATGGTACATATTATATTACTCATAGAAGGGTCTAACTATGCATGCTCCTATTCATCCTTATGGAGGTAAGTGATTAAATGATCCTTGACAAGGAGAAAAGGGTCTATGATGGATGAATATGGTAGTGATGACAAGATGAGGTCAATCAGTGGTGATGTGGTAGTATAGTCTTCATAGGGGATCTTAAGAGACCTAATTTTGACATCAGATAAAATAACCTCAAGTTCAATAAAAGGATCACTAGGAATAGCTATAGTAGATGCATCCTAAGGAATAGCTAGGAAATCTTGCAAGAACTTATTTATGATGTCATCATCTGGTATGGAATCAATAAATATGATTGATAATAAATAATAGGTATTTGAATTATAGGTATCCTCTAAAAGATAGTTATTGTCAACATCAATGAGGGAAGACATTTTTTATGTGGAATCTGATTTGGATATGGATGTTAAACATGATCCAACAGAAGATAAGACCTTGAATGCTAAATTTAAATCTGATTCTAATGTACAAGATGATATATTGCTAATAGGATTTTCATTGTCCATGATTGACCTCTTAACATGGGGTATTTGATGTGATGGGTGAGATGGAGATGAGGGATAAAGGATGGATTCAAATATAGGTCCATAGAAGTATTCTTGAGATATAGGTGGACTAGGCTCATGGGGAATGGATTCATCTTTTATATAGGATTTCTCAAAGATGTGAGTGGTGTTTTGGCCTTGGCTTAGGAAGGGAAGGGCTTGATCATGATTGGGAAGGGGATCTTGGCATTATTATTTTTGTTCACTCAGGTATTGAGACTTATCTAGTTCATCATTAATTAATATATCACCATAGTCAATGAGGTCATGTACAAAGTCTTGAAAAGGTTGATAGTGATTAATAGTATGCCCCCAAGTTTGATGGTATGGACAATATTGGTTTGTGTCATACCAAGAGGGTATAGGATTAGTGGGATCAAGATGTCGAATAGGTGGATAAACCATCATATTAGTGGTGAAAAGTTATTTTAAAAGTGATTCCAATGATATGGGAAGGGGAGTGTAAGGACCCACTTCATGTTGTGACTTAGATGTTGAATTATTGGATTTATGATCAAATGGTTGTGGATGACTATGTGGATGGGTTTGAGGTGGCTAAGATTAGATACCCTTTCTACTAGGTGAATGGGTGGATGGTGGTTTATGACTAGTGGATGGAGGATTGGTATGGGATTCATAAGATGGAGCTTGGACATGAGGTGCAATGAGTGATATGGGATATCCACCTTTAGGAAGTGATACGTCCATCATAATTAACTTCAAGAGGATCTCACACTTATAGGGGACTATGTATTGGTCAATGAAGTTTGGGTCTAGTTCCATGGTGATGGTTGATAGATGATGTATGTAGGATAAGGATTAGATAAGGTTCTAAAATAAAATAGATTAAAAGGACCAAGTTAGTATGATAGGTAAAGATGAAGATGAGATAGATTAATGGATTAAGGAATATGATCAAATCTCAAAATCATAGTGTAATAGGTGTTAAAAACTTATCAATAATGCCTAGTTATCAAACTAGTAAAAGGATTGGGGATATGATGGTTGTCTAGATTCAAACTAGAAAGAGGACAATATGATGGGTGTTAGTTATGAATAAGGCAAGATGATTGGACTAGGGATGATTCATAGCTGATGCAATTTCTAGATTGAAATAGATAATGTGATAATGTGCTAAAAAACTACTAATTATGGTATGAGATTTGACCAAGCAGATTAGGATGATAAGATGGAGATAAGATAATAGG
The DNA here is from genome assembly GCA_037957365.1 of Torreya grandis. Classification (NCBI taxonomy): domain Eukaryota; kingdom Viridiplantae; phylum Streptophyta; class Pinopsida; order Cupressales; family Taxaceae; genus Torreya; species Torreya grandis. Next base: position 1,798,676 of record JARHVA010003175.1, read on the forward strand.
ATGATAGGATTAGTTTAAGACCTTAGACAAATTTTGTTGAAGATGAAAGGGTTGGTGATTAGCTGATAAAACTAATTAAGACAATAGAAGAAGGATAACTTTGATGATGAAATGATAAAGGGGTAATGAAAGGTGGATGGTGTAAACCTATATGTGACCTAGAAGCCAACTAGGATAATATGGGGTGATGACTAGATGGGTTTTGAAGGCAAGGTCAAAACAAGTGATCAGGTATGGATTTAAGATAAGAAATAGATAAGATGTGGATGATGAGGTATGATTGGGATGTATTTAGGGTATGACTGATGATGTTAGGTATAACAATAATATGTAATTAAAATGATGTATAAGAGAGTGAATTATGTACAAGAAGGTACAAATAAGGATATACAAGGTGATGGGATAATGAGAAAAAATAGTATGTGGATGATTAAGACTATGGATGAGGTGGACTTAGGATAGAATGTGGATGGTGAGACAATATGAGATTAGGATAGGTGGTTGTCTATGATCAAATATGTAAAGGGGTGATGTCAATAAAATGATATGGGAATGATTAAGACTATGATGTGAGTGATGGATAAGGCAAGGTCAAAGTGATGTGTGATTGATTATATATGAGGTGATCTTAGGATATGTAGGTGATAAGGGTATGACCAATGATGGGTGGATATAGTTTGACTAGGAGAGGATTATGACAAGGTGGTGGTGAAAGATAGCATAGAAGAGAAAATGTGTATGAGGGGATGATAGGATGTATGATGTATAAGATAAGATGTGGATGATGGGAATGTGGTTAATGATAAGGGGATATGACTTTGATTAGGATTGGATAATGATAAGAGAGATGTGTGAGAGAATAAATTATGTATAATGTAATGGGTTTTGGGATATAGTATATGATGATTAAGATGAAGAGTGATGATTAATGATAAATGGATATGGGTAGACTAAGATGCAATAAAGACAATATGGTGCATGGGATATAGATAATAGGTATAAGATGGATGATGATAAGGATAATAATAATTAGGATATGTAAGTGGATGGGAGAGATGACTAATTATGGATGATACAAAATGAGAATATGTACAATAGGATGATGATAAGTATTTATAAGGAGATACATGACAAGATGTATGATGGGATGATGTCTAAGATGTTGATTAGGATATTTACAAAAGGGAGGATGGGATAGAGATATATAGGGTGATAGAATGATGATGATGGAATATAAAAGGTGATATGTACAAGGGACCTATATAGGATTAGATAAGTAAAAGGTTGACTCGAATCATAAACAACATGGGTCTAACACAACACACACCCAAACAATCAAGCCATAACCTATGATTAGTAAACTAATGGGTGTATAAACCTAATGTCCACAACATCTAAAGGCTACACAAGTGAGGCTATAGGCCAGTGACCCATTACAAAATTGACTGAACCCTCTCAACCTTGTTTACATTTCATGGTCACTTGGGTGATATTATTGGTGCCAGTAGTGGAACACCTATTACGGTCAAAACATCCTATGCTAGGTTGAATAGTCTCTCTAAGGGCATACCATATATACATGATGGTACATTAGGGACCAAGTCCATATAGGGTACTATATAATGCTTGGATCATAGAGTTAACTCTTCCCCTTCATGGATGACCTATATGGGGTCAAATGCTTAGCATAATGACAATTGACTCTGATTGTTATATTCCAAAAAACACAAATTTTGGTTAGTGTGCAGTGATGAAATTCACAACACTAACCCCTATAGACTAATCCCATGTGTGGGTGTGAATTCCATGTCATGTGTTATACTAAGGTGGGGTTTGACAAATAGGCAAACTCATGATATGATTAATTAGCTATGTTTGACAGACACAATAAAAAAAAATTATCTACAAATCAACAAACATGCAAAAATAATTATTTACAATGAATGATCAAGAATATATATATATATATATATATATATATTTATATATATATATATATTTATATATATATATATATATTTATATATATATATATATATATATAAATATATATATATATATATATATAAATATAAATATATATATATATATATATATTCTTGATCATTCATTGTAAATAATTATTTTTGCATGTTTGTTGATTTGTAGATAATTTTTTTTTATTGTGTCTGTCAAACATAGCTAATTAATCATATCATGAGTTTGCATGTTTGTTGATAGATACATGGAAAAAATGATTTGAAAGTGATTAAAAAATGACTAAGAGTGCCAAATATATCTTTGACCAGTGTCCTACAAATACATGGGTTAGTAGTCTTATTACGGCACTCAAGAGTGATACCCTACAAAATAAGGAATATTAGTTTTGATGAGTTTGTCTTCGATGGTTGTATTACCTATAAGTTAGAACCAAAATTACCTATCCAAATTATTATCACTATTTATGATTATTTTTATAAAACTGATGTTTAGAAAACTACAAAACTAATCTTTAAATTATAAAACTATTAGTAATTATATATTTACAAGACTATGATTAATTATGAATATTATATGTTTTTTTTTAATTTATTTAACACTTATGATGATGATAAAATGATATTTTAATTAAAAATTAACAAAAAAAATTATAACTATTATTTTTATGATATAAACCTTTTTCTTTTTCTCTTTTTCCCCCTTTTTTTAATTAATTTTATTTATTTATTATTAATAAATTATGATTAACAATAAGAAGAATAATCAATCACATTAATTTATAACAAATAAAAGACCAAAGGGTAATATTAATATATGAGATTAGCAATGAAGTAAAATCATTTTCCATATAACACAAAATAAACTTTTCATTGGTGAAGCCAAACCATAATTTAGTCAAACTAGGACAAATGGGCTATTAAAAAAAATAAAACAAGTACTATGACTACAATTATGTCTATGAAGATCATGGATAAAGAAAAGGCCCCAGATTTAAAAATATGACTTAGAAAAGACAAATGCACATTAATGTCTCAATGACCTACACAATTTGTCAAATATTAATGATTTACACGTCTTGGATTATTAATTACTAAAATTTTCACCGGATTTACGATTTGATATTAGAACCTGAAATTTGTAGAGGTTTCCCAAAGAATTTAATATTCTTTGGATAATTAATAACCATTGATATTATTCTCCCAAATTCAAATCCAAGCCCTTGCTCTTCTCTTCCTTTCTCTATTTAACCAACCTCTCCATCCAACCACAAATGATGAAGAAAAATGATAGGGAAACCATACCAAAATAATTATGTAAATCCTATTGCACATATATAATCAAGTCATCAAGATTCCATTAGAAATCCAAAATCAAGCTCTCACTTTATCAATCCAATTCCAAATGATCTACATGCAAATCCTAGAAGGAGGTAACATAAGGCAAGGGAATTTGGTAAGGTTATTGTCATTCTGGTTTGATTTATAAATCCTTCCTATTGAGTAGTTTGTATTTTTGAGTTTAAATTTACATTTTTGAATTCATATAGATATCTAAATCCTACTACATTTTGGCGACCATGGTGAGTGCAAAAATGTGCACCAATTTGGGATTTATTCAAAATATTGACAAATAGTAATACACACCCAAAATCACTGACACCACTAGGAAAGGATAGAGAAAGTAAATCAAAATAAATAGAGCATTATTACCATCATTTTTACCTTCTCATAGTTTATTTCTAGGATTAAAAATTATGTGATTGAGCTTGAATGACTTGATTGTTGGATTTCCTGAAGATGCTAGACAATGGCTTCCAAAAGACAATTGGAGAATAGCTTTGTGAGTGTTAATGTATTATTATATATGCACTTGTACATGAATTCATTCATTAGTATTGAGTATGCAGAGGTGGTTTGGTTTTATAGGCATATGGGGGGAAGATCTATGGTCTAAATTTTAATTTCATCCATCAAGATCTATGGTTGAGGAATTTCCATGGAATTTTTAGTTCCATGGAAATTTATCAAATAAGAGCATTCCAGAGGAAGGGGGACAAATTGGAGAGATATATAGAAATTTTCAATTCTATAAATCTCCCCATAAATTTGAGGGGTTTCTAGAAGGCTAGTGTAGGGTGGTAGGTGGCTAGGTGGGGTTATGGGAATTTTAAATTCTCATATAATGGATAAATAGGATTAAATTAAGATAATGGGATTAGACTAAGGATAGTGAAATGTATAATAATAGAGGGAGGAAAATATTAGATAACTAGACTAGGATTAGGATAAAATGGGTTAAGTGAAATTAATGTCAATTAATAGGAATATTAGTCGATTGTAATGAAGTGAATGATTTTAGGTGCATACAGTGATTATCATGATTATCATGTTTTTTTCCTAAATTATGAAATATGTTTGAAATTAATTAAATTAAATGGGTTAAATTAATCTATGATAAAATTAATTATGCAATTAATAATTATAAATTATTATCTCTCCTTAGTAACACATATTGTAATAATACTGAATCTAAAATACATTTGGTTACTACTAGAAAGGAAACGTCATGTCCAACCCATTATATTCCTCCTCCCTCTAGAACTCAAGGTAGTGAATTGTACCATCCCTACAATATTATCTATCCAATGATTATATTATATATAGATTTACATATTATCACAATATGAATAGGTAGGATGTATAATTATGTAAAAAAATTCTTGAGTATTAGATTTGAAATGGGAAGACTTTGTGATTAGAAAGATAAATCTTTCCAACACATTAAAAATTAAAATTCCTGATGTTTCCATACATGATAAGTCTCAATCCTTGAATAAATATACTTAGAGTATCACCATTCTTGAATATAATATTCTCACTATGATGCATTGCATAAATATGTTACAAAAACAATTCTAAACTTTGTCTCTAAAGGTTCATTAACTTGAAGTTAATCTTGTACATGTCTTAGTGATCAAATGTGTTAAAAAATATTTTTATTATAACATATTTTGTGTCAGAGAGTGAATTGTGATAAAAAATCACATAGATACACTTATTTGAGACATATTAAGGATATAAGAGAAAATATATAATATAGAGAGAAGTTGAAAGATTTGTGGGATTCATGATAAGGAATAACTCCTTGTCATAATGAGATTAATATGCTTATATATGTAATCCATTATTATGAAATCAATGATGAAATAATGTTATATAACACTCTAACTAAAATATTATTTGTATTTATAATACTTTAAGATCCAAGTGTGATGGAAATGTAAAAAAAATTAAGGGGAATTTGTGCTCTACTTGCTCTTGTGGATAAGGGAAAACTATCCATGCATAGGTTCTTGTGTTTGGATATCATTGTTATATATTTTTTCAAATCCATGTAATCTACATCTATTTCATAATTGAACATGATGGTTTTTACTCCACATTATATGAGTTCTTCCAATGACATTTATCTCACTCTCCTACATGGCATCTACAATCTCCTCAGATATCTTTGAAACAAAACCAACACCGACCTATACATTCAAATATAGGGTTCACATGTTTTTATAATTCATTGGCATATAGTTTAATGTAGTAATTAAACATGCATTAAATATTTTGTCAATGGAATTATGTGGTCAAACTCATATGTGAATATAAATTATATTTTTTGAATAGTGATAAATTAGTTAGGTTTTATTTTTTGAGTGAAATAGTCTATGTTTTATTTATTATAAAGTGATTTTAGGTTACAAGTTTTAATGTATAAGTGCATCAAGGTTTATATGTATTTAGTAGATGATTTTAAAGCTAATTTTTAAATAAAAACATACGTTTTTTATTTATTAGTTTGATTTTCAATTATATGTTTTAGTAATATTTTAAATTTAAGATTTTGTAGTTTAATAGTGTAAAGATCTTATATTATGTCTAAATTGTTTATATTAAAGGGAGTCAATTTTTTATTATTGTTTTGATAAATCATTTTAGTTCATCTTAGTGCATTTTAAGAGTCAAAATGATAAATCAATCCTTATACAGAGACATTATAAGGTGAATCTAACATCCAATGGTTGTTTCAATAATGTAGGGCTTTGATTATTAAGAAAGACATGAAAATTAGTTTCATGTTTTAAATTACTGAGTAAGTAGGTTCCCAATGAGTGTTAGAGGTTGGATGAAAAATCTGACCTCGAGTTAGTCACTAAATCAGGTGTTGCATTATCCAATAGTAGTATACCAAATGTTTTAACCAAACTAGAAAAAACCAAGGGAAATATCTAATAGTAATAGAGATTTCCTATGTTGATCATGATCAAGTGGTAGTGATCAATGATAGAGGATACAGAAGAAGACAACGAGAAATTTTTTCTAATAATATTTTATTTTTTAGTTTATATATGGTCTATAAAAATAAATTATTGTAATCTATAATATCCCTTTCTATAATGATAATACAAAGGTCTAAACCAAATAAACTATAGTAGATATGCCTTTGGTAATTTTACTATCTTGGTTGATGTGTTTGAAGGAGTTGGTTGATGTGTCTAAATTTATGAAGGATGTATTCATGTGAATAGGTTTATGGGCCCTATTCATGATTAGTGAGGTTTCCATAATCATCTAAGTATAAATACCATGAATAAGTTCATGGTTTCCTATTCATGTTTCTTAGTCATCAAGTAATGTTTTTAATGTAGATAAAACCAAAAACCTCTACTCTCTATTAGGTCCTCATACATAGAAATTAATTCAACTCTTCTATTTTACATGCAAATTATTTTCTTTGGTCATATGGCCCATAGGTCTATCTACACCCTCATTGTTTCATAACCCTAATTTTGCATTAGAATTTTAGAAACATATCAACACAATATTTATGTTCTATTTTCATCATAACAAACTTGCATGTACTTTCTTGGAAGCTATATTCAATCAATAGTTTCTTATACACACCAATGGCTCATGATAAGACTAATCCTAATTATATCCCTCCAAACACCTAAACCTTCAAGGCCTAAATCATCCATAGAGTTTTAAAATAGAATAAAACCATTTTTAGATACTCTTTATCATATTTAAACTTCTCCAAAAGTTTCAAGTCACCATTTATAGTGTAAGTACATTTTATCTCATTTACTTCTTTCCAATTATATCTTTATATGCCTAATACACTCCCACAGTGATATAAATAGTATTAGGTTATATGGTACTAGTCCAAAAATACCAAAATACTCTACAACACATCTAATAGAGTCATATTACAAAGTTTTATGAAATTCCAAGAGTGGAATCATTAGTTATTCCTTTTTACATTTCAAAACCCTAGGTTTTCTCTTATCTGACTTTTGCAAGGCTAAGAGCTATGAAAATTTTGAGTTTTACATACCTTACTCAATCGCCATATATCTTCAACAGGAAAATATGTAGGGTTCTTAGTTACAAAACATGACTATTTTAATGGAATGATGGGTTAGAATAATACTCTTTCCTTTTTTAATGGATTAATGATATATTTGGGTTCATATCACCTTCCTATAACATTTCCAAGAGGTTTTATCCTTTTGCAAATTCTTAAATATTCCAACATTAATTTATATAAAATTCTAACTTTACATTCCTTGCTTGTGTCAATAGGTTTATAGACTAAATTTGAGATATAAACCTACTTCATGCATTAAAAATCTGCATAAAACTTAGTCAAGACATCACTATCCTCTCCACACTTCCAACATTTTAAATATCTGATAATACAACCTTTATTGTCTTTCCTTCTTGACTGTGCAAACATGGTTCCTCTCAAGAATGCATATGAAAATTTTCTTTATCTCCTATTGCTTCGATGGATGCCTAAGCATAAAAAAGGCTTTGATACATCCATAATAAAATCCTCACTATGTTTAATATCTCACCATAATTTAATAATCATAAACCACTATCCACAATATCCATTAACTGATTATTCTTGACCATAATACATAATTATTTTCAATTGATTATACTGTAAGTTATACTTTTGATATCTATCAAGATAATTATTGAAACACAAAACAATATTGAATATGACAAAAAAAATTATATTAATATTAATCTCTTGCATGTAATAATTATTCTTCTAAATAAATCTTAATTCCATTCGCGAGCCTATATACAACCTATATGTAAAATTTCTCTTTCACAAGTAGAGTTCCTTCATATCTTCATCTTCTCTTGGCTACCTCTACCTATATAATTGGAGTCTCTCCTATAAAATACTCATAATATCACTCCCACTATCTCAATTATATGAAAATCATCATTATGTTCTTAAACATGCAACAACTTCCTTCTTCCTTGCCAACTCCTTGCTTGGAGGGCATTTATAAATGCGAAGTTCTTGTTTACATCTTATTTATTCATGTCTTTCACATTTATAACATCCTAATAAAACTTTTAGGACCAATTAGTACACCTTAAAAACATAATTATTCATTTATATTTAACAAAAAACCCTTTAACCCTTGTAAAACATAAACACATGATTAAAATATCAATTTTTCTCATTTTGGTAGAAAATTACCAAGAGAACTAAACACATAATAAAATGAATTTATAGGCTTGTTAAAAAAATTATATGTGGTATTAAATAACCCATAAATACCTATAATACCAATGAATCCTTATCTCTATCCATTCCTCTTAACTTTTTGGTCTTGTATATTGATGCTCCTACAACATACTAGGGAAATTTGAGCTCCAGATCAAATGCCTTTTGTAAATGTTATTTATTATTGATTTCCAATTCCTTTGTTGATATTTTTATCTCCATTTTTTTTTACTCTCACCTATACTTTCTCTTCTCAGTTGATTTTTGTATTATTGTTCTCTTTCCTTACTTTGTTTGTTGACCAGCTCCTCTTGTATTTCAATGGAGTATAGAAACATTTTTATCCCATTCTCATCCTCATATTTTTACCATTATATATTTGACTCATCCTCATTATATTTTTTCTCTGTCATATTCTTCTTCAACCATCTAATTTTTAAATGCCTTTTTTGTTTGTGCTTCATAGTTCCTTTCTTTCATACTTATCTTAGTCTTATCATGCACTCTTTGTTGTCTTAGTTTCTTGGTAATGTTTCCCTCCTTGAATTTCTAATCTAATGGATCATATCATTCTTTTATTCTTCTCATATCTCTAATTACACCTTCTTCCACCTTTTCATCACTAGATGCTGATTTGTGAGTAAGAGTCTTCACATGGACTCTTGAATCAACTTGATACATCATTATCCTCTTTAAATTAGGTTTAGATGTACTCAATTCTTTTTTTGAACTTATTCCACTATACTCCTTATGCCTATGTTCTATCTTAGTAGCAACACTATTATTCAAATAGTTCAACTTTATACATTATTCTTGTTTGTTCTCTTTATCAACTTCTTGTTGTTTATTTTCTTGTAGTTATTCATCTATTGGCACAGTATTTGGACTAGTTTTGGGGAAAGAATTACCCTCTCTTTTCTCTCTCAATACAAACCTACTCTTATTCTCACCTTTAATCAAATTTTTATTAGTATAGACCTCCTCAAAACATGCATTCTTCATTAAATTACCCTCTTGATTATTTTTTATATTCTATGCTCAATCATGAGCTCTTTTACTTCATTGCTTCTTGGATATTATGTTTCTATTGTTATGCAACTCTTCATTCTCTTTTATGCTCATTCAAGCTTCCACTGCTCTTTTACCTACCTTTTTACCACATTTACTTTATTTTACCTTTATGAAACATAATCATGCCTCCTTTATTTTATTTCTTATCTTTAATAACTTTAACCTATTGTGAATTCATATCCTACTCTTTATCTCTATCATATTTCCTATATATAGCCCAAAACTGTGTTGATTCCTATAAATCCTCATGTCTACATGCTCTCAATTTCTTGTATTCATATTCCTTCTCCTCATTTACTTTCTGAAACACTTGTACTAACCTCAAATACTATTGGGCACACTAATGTTGACCTATATCATCCAAGGACAACAAAAACTCACTATTCACCTCTTCTTCATTCTCCATCTTAGCTGTAACTTTGATTTACTCTTAAAATGCTTTCTTATCTTCAAATTTTAGGTCCACTTCATCATCTTTGCTTGGCTATAAACCTGCACCATTAACCTTTGGAATGTTTATCACATCTTCTTTATGATATCTACTTGTCCCTATAAAGATCTCATAGTCATGATTTTCTCCTATGCTTGCTTCTTTCTTCAAATTAATCTTCATACTAAAATCCATTCATTAATACCACCCATCAATATTTATCTTCATAACTATCTTATCCATGATGGTTTTATCATTTCCACCTACTTCATTTCTTTGTCCTTCATTATTTTCTCTATGGTCTTCACATGAGACCAAATCATCACCATTATCTTCATTCATTAAAGAATTCTAATTTTTTTTATTTTTTATAAGACCATATGTCTATTTCTATGAATAAAGTATTCCTTTCTTTGATTTTATTCTTTAATCTAGCTTTCAATTTTGTCTCTTTTTTGATATGATAGCGTAATACTTCCTCTCCCATTATTTTAAGAGCTCACATACATCCATATTAGCCTCTTGTATCTTATGTGCCCATGTCTTATTCTCTTCTTCATTATTTTCATTCATTGATTTATCCATGGCCTACTTATGTTCTTTATCTACATTAGGTGTCAATATTGACAATATTTCACCCTATAACTCATCTTTTACACTTGCATACATATACTAAAAAAACCATTAAAATCAAATAATCAAAGTATTGTAGACTCATCAAGTGCTCTTTGCCTCCGTACTTCACCTCCTTATTTCCTTTGTCCCATTATTATATATTATTTATCTTCAAAACTTGCTTTATTTTTCATTAATTTCTTCATTTCTCTCTCTATTTATTTTCAAATCAACATTTTTTTCTAAAAATTATTTTTCTTGGTGACTCACCTTTTCTTCTCTATGAGTAGAATTATAGTTGTTAGAGTTATAATCATTGAGACATGGGGGATGAATTAGTGATTCTAAATAATCTTATTAAATTCCCAAATATTAAATATTTATCATATATCAACTTGATCAGGCAACATAAACATGAAAGCACATACATATAAAGCATACGTAAGAGTTTACATCACATGAACACATCATGAAAACATAGTCTCAAACTTTTAAAGAAACTACTCAAATATTTCACATAGACATATAATTATATCACATGGGTGAATCATGTAGTACCTTTTAAACACATTTATGTGATTTAGACACTTCAATATAGGTTCTAATCACTCAAATAAACTCTCTGAAAATGACCCCTCAGATTAGGCACACACAATCAAAATATAGTCAAGTTATTTTGACTATCCATATTTGATTAGAGGAAAAATATGACAATAAATTCCTTCCCATAAGACTTAGATAATCATATAAAATATACATAATCATTTTATTCTTCAATTTTATTCAAAACACCTTCAACTTACCTATGTAAGATGGTCACTCAATCTACTAATGCATTCAACAAACATAATTAGCTTCTAATCCTTTGTTTATATTGAATATGGATTGTTCAAACCTCCAAAATACAAATAGAATGTCCTCATGGAGTCTATAATATTATCTAATATTTATATAATATTGAAACATCAATACAATATCAATAAAAACTCAATTATCCTTCTTATGTCCATTGTAAAACATGGTCAAACACATAGTCAACTTTAGAGGTTAATAACTTTGATTGTACAAACATTAAAACCTTATAACAATATTATCTAGATGTGATATGAAGTCCTATTCAATGTTTATTCTTAATTCAACATAAAATTTGACATGGATCAAAATATATATCTCAAATCTAAGCACTAGATTTCCCTCATAAATTTTAATATTTAAATTCCAATGGTCATTATGCAAATGTTAAACATTGGACACTTTGACCTCATCTCATGATCCCTAAAAACATTGAACAAATTTTATTCATAAATATCATCAAAATTATCCTATCTTTAACTCTTTAATGATCATTATTGATCTTTAACATTGGTATCTATGATTAAGACACTTGGTACCCTTGTGTGCCTTCTGAGCATATTGACTATGGACTCCAATGAACTTCTACCACTTAGAATCCATGTGTGATCTATTTTGGGTGAGGGGAAAACCATTTGAGGAATCCAATCAGTTGCCTCAAGTAGGTTTTTTATTCAAGGCTAAGAATAGATTTTATAAGGAGGATGAAATTTTATTTAGGGTGTTAGAGGATACAACTTTGCCATGTGAATTAATCCAGTCCTCAACATTCATATTTTTTCCATTTAAGTTATTGAGTTTTCAAACTTAGAACCCAAAAGGTTAGTCTTCACAAGAAACATTTTCAAGAGGGACTATACCATGTTGTTTAGGCCTACACATGTCATATAAGGAGGCAACTATTTGATTCCACAAGAGGGCCATTTGAGCCAACCCATTTAGTGGTCATCTAGGTTGGAAACAAGCTCATCCAAAATTCCTTTTGTTTTACTAGAGCATAATACTCATCTTATTGAGTTATGATTAGTTATTTTTTGATTTTATAAGTTTAAATATGGATAATTTAGTTAAAACATTCAAGGTTTAATTATTTTTAGGTAGGGTGATCATTATATACCACTTGAGTAGCCCAATATTTCCAAGATATTTTGAATCAAGCTTTCATGGTGATCCAAGATTTAGGATTCAAATATACAATGGGAAAGTAAAAAACCAAGGATTTTGAAAGGCATTAAAGGGAAAGGTGTTGTTATAGGCAAGGAATAAACCAAAATGATGGATAAGCCATATTAGGATTTATATGTGACATTGGGTGTAATGGATAATTTTTTATGGGAAATAAACATGAGCCATCCATGTTGATAATTCTCACTAAATAATAATTGCACCATTTATTGTCATGAGTCCTATTGGATTAATCTACATAAGTATTCTAATGATAATTCCTAGGCATAAATTATTTCATTGTGTAAGCTCATGATATTCATAGGGTAAGGGGATCACTGAAGATGAGGAAGAAGGGTAAAATATAATTAAGTTCACAATTAAAGAACATAATCATTTCATTAGGGAGTATTGCGTTCCATCCTTAGCAAACAAGTTGAAGGATTCCATTCATTTAATGTTTTAATGGAGGACACAAGATACAATACATGCATATGAAAAAGTTGACATGTTATTAAGTGAGTTGGTAGATAAATTCCATGATTTAGATGTACACTTTTGGTCAATGGAATGATTGAAGGGTCTAGTAAAAAGGTGTTATTTAAAATTAGGATAAACACCTCCTGATTAAGATTAATATCTTTCTTGCTATAAAATTTAAAGGACTCTATATATTATTTCAACTTGTATATTTATTTACTTGTTATGTGATTATATATTTCATTTATAAGTGGGGAAATCTATAATGTATTATTAAGATCCTTTAGGATTGGAGGTTGGCCACTACAACCATTGAAGGTAAATAAACAAATGAGGAATACCATCATTTTTATATATGATGACAACCCATTTCCAAAAAAATATTATCAAAGATAGAGGTTGTGGAAGAGGAAGCTCAAAGTGCCACCACTTTTGAGGAGGCAAAGGAGGATGTGAAGGTTGTTGAATTCAGTGATGATGAATATTTAAACAAGATTTTTTTTTAGATTATGGGAGATGAAGCTTTTTTCATCAAGGAGGAGACTCAACAAGTGCATCAGCTGATGAAGGAAGCCTTGTTTAATTACTCGAGTCCTCTCCTATTAATTTTTACTTCTAATAGTCATTGTTATTCTACTTTTTTGCATAACACAAAAAATGGAGACATACAAGTTAGCTTGTCTATTTCTAAATCTTCCTTCCCTTATTCAACCCTTACTTTCAATCTCAATTTAGTTGTTTCATAACAATTGTCCCATAAATATTAAACAAATACCTAATGTAGGGTTTATTTAGTAGATAGTGTGGACAAATTGTTTAGGTCTTATTTACTAGATGATAATCAATATATGGTGAGTTCATATATTCATATTAGTGTATTAGATGTTGACAAGTAGAATGAACACATAAAATGAAAGAATAAATGTGTCATAGCCAAAATATATTGTAGGGTAGCCTATGAGAGGCACACACCAACCACTATGTCAAGGTTTCTACATGGTTCTTTAATAAGTCCAACATACAGTGGCTATATAGAATTGGAGACTTCAGTAATGACACTTGTGTCACATGATGCATTCATCCATTGTACCCAAGGCATCATAAACAACTAATAGTTTTTGAAGGATTTGAAAATTAGTTAATAGTAAAAAATAAAAACACTATCCATTTGTATCACATCAGTTGATGAATCTAAGAACACACACATATGGTTTGTTGAATAATGTTCATAGTATAGATATTAACATGTTGAAGCATTTCACAAATGTCTTAATTTAGAAAATTCGTGTGTTATATATTATTGAATGAAGCAAAATAGAATAATTTTTTAATAATAAGTATCTTCCAAATCCATAGTTTTGGCATGAACTCATGGAAAATAAGATAAAGTAAGGTGATATCAAGGGTCTTAGGTGAGTCATTATTGCATATATAGGGTTGTTGATGACTAGGGTTATTTAGATGAAGTATCACATGCACACTATGTTTCATCTATAATGATAAAAGGGAGAAAAAATCAAAATGATTACAAAGATTTCAAAAGTTTTTCTATGTTAATGATAATTATATCAAAGGAAAAATTCTAGGCACTTGATTTGGTTGCATAAGTAGAGGAAATACAATGGAAATTGAAGGAAACAATTAGAGAAATGGTGAAAATGTAGGGAAAAAGGTGAAAAAATGAAAGAGAAGAAGGATGATGATAAGGAAATTGTTAAGAACCATAGTCACCAAGAAATGTTTATGGGTATAATATGGGGATGGTGGTGCCAATTTTTCAAAAATAGAGTATGGGTTACTTGAAATGGCTAAAAAAATAAAGTAAAATATGAAAATCAAATTTCAAATTAATTAGAAGTGAAAAATAAATTAAAATCATTTTTTAAGGAGGTATCAAGGAGAGTTCTAGATATTTCACTTTACTAGGGGTTTTTCATGGTTTGTATCTACTATTTGCATATTTAACCCCCTTGTGTCACACCATAAAGCTTGTAAGATTTATTATGGATGTATCCCATTATTTCATTCAATGCACCACCATTTTCACAAGGAAGCCCTATACTTATGGCTTTTCCATGTTTAAATACATTTGTTGATATATGAGATCGAGCTAATGGCACACAAATGATCTCAGAAGTTTGTTCTAAAATATTACAATGAGGTAATCCCTTTGATCCCCTCCATTTTCACAATAAATTATTCCTATTGATATTTTTGAAAAATTTTGTATGGGGTAAGAAAATTATTTTGTTATTAATTATTTTATTAGCCACATCCCCTCAAAGGGTTACCTCCACAACTAGCTCTGTAACCATTGGGAACCACTACTTGGGTCCATGTCTCTATAATAAGTAACCTTACAAAAGGTTTTTTTGTTTACCTTTGAGGATCCCTTTTAAACTCATTGATTCTCACAAAATTTAATGTTTGTTTCCTTCACAACTAGATTATGACTTTGTCTCCTTGGTCTCAATATTTTAAGGTTTTTGATAATGTTTCCATTCATGTCCCTATCTAGGTTTAACTTTATATTTTTCTAGTTCACCTTTGTGATTTTATCACCAAAAATAATTACTCCTATAGGATGAGTTATTATTATTGAGCTAGATTAGAGGTTCTCCCCTTTTCCAAATAAATGAGTAGACATGGAGGTTAACCTATCCAAAGAGTTGAAGGAGTTCATTAAATCTAGGTTGGTGAGACCCAATGGTCACAAAAGGTTTCGTATTTAAGCCTTCCCAATAGTTTCTTCTATTACCATACCTCAAAACACTACATAAAATATTGTTCTTGAATGGGTCATCCCAAGCCTCCTTAGCTACCTCCTCAATTTTAGAAGCCAAAACCAAAATACCAAGGTGATGGTTGGAACAAAATTTACCCTAAATGGGTGTTGGGACGTAAGCCACAAAGCAAATCTCAATCGTAACCTTAAGAGGATTCTCCTCCATTTATAACACCTTCTTGTGGGACCTCCTTTTCACCCCCTTCCATTTTGGCTCTTCTTAACCCTCACATCATTTTTATGCCCTCCCAAAATTTTGGGATTCCTCTGGAAAAGGTTCACTTGATAAATGACTCATTCTCCTAGTCGTATTATAGCCCACCTCTAAGGGTAATTGACTCTTCTTAGGAGGAACATGATGGTACATGATACTACATTATAGGTAGTAGAATTTCATACATTCACTAGCATAATATATTTGTACCATTGGTTAAGTTTGAGGATGGGTAGAAGGAACTTCAAATGGATGTCTACTCCCTATGAATGTATTATCATGGAATGTAAGGGGTCTCGTAAATACTTTATGTGATTTTCATGTAAATACTTTGCGGGATTTTATGTTATATAAGCTTGGTAGCCTCTTCAGGAATGGAAAAAAGACTAGAGGTGAAACTATGATATGAATTTTCAAGCTTACTTTTCAGGCATTTTCTATCAAGTGATGAGTCCCTTCTCCCTAGCTCTCGCTAATCTCAATAGATGATGGCCCCCTCAATCCTCTCATAGGACTTGGATTTCTCATTTGGAATGTGTGTGACATATAGTGTTGGAGGCCATATTAGCTCATTTTAGCTACTATTTAATTTACCAAGGACTCCCACTCAGTGAGAGGCTACTTCACCTATGCATTTCCTAGCCCTTTCATTTGTCTTGCAAGAAACCTATTTTTTTCAAAAATCTGTTATAATTTTCCCTAAAGATCAATATTATTGGAGTTGGATCCATTCCTTATTTTAAACCTTTTATTCTGAGCCCTTTTCTTAGTGTTAGGATCTAATTAGCCTCTTCAAGCATGGAAAAAAGACTAGAGGTGAAACTATGATATGCATTTTAAAACCTAATTTTTAGGTATTTTCTATCAAGTGATGAGTCCCTTCTCCCTAGCTCTTACTAATCTCAATAGATGATGGGCCCCTCAATCCTCTCATAGGACTTGGATTTCTCATTTGGAATGTGTGTGACACGTAGTGTTGGAGCCATATTAGCTCATTTTCTCTACTATTTAATTTACCAAGGACTCCCACTCAGTGAGAGGCTACTTCACCTAAGCATTCCCTAGCCCTTTTATTTACCTTTCCAGAACCCTAAATTTTTCAAGCATCTATTCTAATTTTCTTTAAAGATCAATCTTCTTATAGTTGGATCCATTCCTTATTTTAACCCTTTCAGTTTGAGCCCTTTTCTTGGTGTTAAGATATTTTTGGATAATATTCAAACTGGCTAGCTCTATTGATTTTCTATGATTTTTTTTCAAGCTATCATCCTCTTTCAGCTTTGGAAAGACAAAATTAATCTATTTTTAATCATGACAAATGTGGTATTTCATTTTTTGTTAATGAAAATGTTGATATTATTTCCTTAGTTTACTTGAAGATCCAAAATAAAGTGGATAAGATGATGTTATACCTTCACCACTTTCAGGACCTCCTTGACTACTGGGGGAGTCCCCCATTTATTATGAGTAGAGTTTTACCAAAAAACTTACATCACATTACCCACCACCTCTTCCTAGGAGGCACCAAAGCAGAAGCCATACCTACAATAGGGGCCACTTTTCACCTCACCCTCTTTCATGGGGTGGTTTGTGTGCTTTTAGGAAATTTTATGTTGGTCCTACTCAATGATCTCTAATGAGTACTATTTTTCCTACTCAACCCATTAATGGTTGTATTATCAATATACATGATGACCTCCTAGATGGTTGGACTACTCTAGAGATACTAAACATGGAACTACCTTCTTGGTCAATGCTTCCTAAGGATGACCCTTTGCCTCTACCTCTTAAGGTGACAACATGTGCATGATTATCTTTCTAGTTATTTATATTTAATCTTACAATTTTCTATCTAAGATTTTGATAATGTTTTGAGCCATTGTGTTTGTCCAGCATGGAGTTTGGACCAGATCTATTCGGCCACATTACTATGTAACCTTTTACATTATATTTTGATATTTTAAAATAATATGAGGAATTACAATAATAAAATTAATTAACCATGAATTCAAAAGTATAAATATTTAAAAACTTTAAAATAATCAAAAATTAAAAATAAATTAGTTATATTTTCACCTATTATATTATTATATTATATAGTGATAGTCTATTATACATGTTTAATAGTTTAATATTATTTCATTATGAAGTTAAATTAAGGGTCTAAGAAAATCAAGAATTACAACTAGGATGAAAAAAATTAAAAGTGGCATGAGAAAAAGGTAGGAGAATGTCCAAAAGATCAAACTATAGCATACAAGGTTTAAAAAATGATATAATATAGTCTACCAAATCACCTTGGAGCCCACATATCCATGTTAGAGTTTAAAAACAACTACACATGCTTATTTTACTTTATGGAATCAAAATTTTGATTTTAACCCATTTATGGAATGCTTATCTCATTATCCGTTCACTTTATTTTCTATTTTCTATTCAAATTTTTTAGGTTGTCTTGATAAAAGCTTGTTGTGTCAGTTTTGATCAATAGTTTCTTTTACATAATGTTTAGAATTTGGAAATAACCCATGAATTTTTGTGAATAAAAAATCCTCTACAATGGATTCTATTTAATAAGTTTTAATTTTTAAGGAAACTATGTTCCCCAAATGAGAGATTCCCTGAAAACACAAGAGATGTCTTTGTACACACAAAAATAAACACACTAACCTTATCCAATCAACCAATTAAGGTAAGGCTAGGACTATTGAAAATGAATGATATGCATATTGGGAAATTGATCTAGTTGGTTGGAATGAATTGGATTAATTGGTTGAGCTCATAGATTTGGTTGACATAGTTGGACTCATTGAGCTATTCATGAGGTATTTTAGATAATGAATCATAATGGTTTGTCTTGTTTATACCAGTATAGCTTAACCATCTTGAAATTTTTGTTAATGGAAATAAATTATGGTACAATGAGGGATCTAGAAAACCCTAATTCTATGGGAACTAAGTAATATAACTCTTGATCAATTTTATTCTCTTGGAAAGGGTTGAAGTTAGAATAGATGACTCAATATTTGATCATCTTGATCAATTTATTCTCATTTAGCATAATAATCCACAAAGGAGGCAAAGGGGGATTATGCTAGACCTAAAGATGAAGTGTCAAGTCAAATGTGGAGGCCGGTTGCTTGGTAGACCAACAAGGGAATTTGTCTAGCTAGTTGTGCTTCTAATAGTATTCTTTCCTCATCTAAAGCATTTAGCTAGATCATTATGATGTTGGGAAGTGGCATGGAGGGAAATATTTCTAGTCATATCTCGATTTCAATATCACTTTCTATGTTTTTTATTGGAATTGGAGTAATAATTTGTGGGAAGGATGTCAACCTATGTGGATGTGCTTATGCTAAGAGCATCATCTAAGGGTGTGGGATCATTTGGTTTGTTGTTTTCTATTTATTTTAAATTTATTGTTTTGTTTTTTCAAGGTTTCATTTTCTACCTAAATGTTTTGGATAATGGCTAATTATTTAAATGTTTATGTAGTTTTTTAATTAGTTGTTCACACTTCCCAATGATGAATTGATAGATAATGAAAGTGTTGAAAATGAAGATATATTTTTTTGAATATGAATAAAAATACAAAACTTAATGCTTGTTTTAAATTCACTTTAAACTAATCTCTTTTTCTCAAAAAATTAATGTAAAATAGAAAATTACATGGTTAGAATGTCTTTTCTTTCTTTTAGATTTGCAAAGTGCATGCGAATGACCATACTAACTAAATAATTGGAAATGAAAGTATGTGCAAGCTTATTTATTTTATTTTTTATGTTTTCAAATGAAGAAGTGTAGAAATGGAAATTAAAGAAATTAATTTATCATTTTATTTTCTATTTTAAATGATAGATGAAAAAAAACAAAAACAATCAATTAATTCTTTTCTTCTCTCATTATTGATTTGTGAATGGATAATCATGAAAAAACAATTATATTTTTTTAATTTGGGAAGAGAGAGAAAAAATAATCAAAACAAAGAGGAACTAATAATTACATTCAGAAAGCTCCAAATTTCATAAGGCAATTTATTCGACACCAAAAGTAATAAAATATACTTATTCTACGAGGATTTTCACAAGTGAAAGAAGAAAGGGAAGAAGAAACTAGTAGATTTTTTTTTCAAAGAGTAAAATTTAAATTTTTGATAAAATATTAATCAATTTGAAGAAGCTTTTAATGAAGAAATGAAAAAAACATGTAAAGGAAGAAATGCAAGTAAAGAACAAAACACAAAAGTAATCAATGCTTGGATAAATTCTGAAAAAAATGTCTTTTTTCTTATATATTTGCATGTTTTGAATCAAGCAATTTAATATAAGAAAAACAAGAAAATTAAAACAAATCAACCTTATCAAAAGAGGATAAAATTTCTAGAGAATTTGATTATTGTAATGCTTCAATCCTCAGGTTTTATCTCTAATACAGTTGATCAATGTGATCTGGAGAGTGTGTATCAGGGAAAAGATGAAAAAATAAAATGTGAAACAAGTTTATGGTTGACACTAAAAATGAGCAGAGTTATGGATACCAATTATTTATTTTTTAATCTCAATTTCATTGTGCATAGGAATATTTGTTAAAAATGGTATTAGATAGATAAATGAGTTGATTAAGAGTTAACTAGGATGATTGGAAGTGGATTTTAGTAATGAGGAGTCAATTGGAGTAGTGATAATTTAATATGGGAGGTGAGCTTAAAATTAGATCCACAAACATACAAAATGCATTAAAACATGCTTGTTTAGAGTGAAACTAGGGCATCACTAAACTATGGCAATACTTCATGGTAGTTAAGGAAACTATCACAATAGATTCAAAACCACTAGGGTGGTTATGCGACTATCACAGTGGTTCTATCGTGCCACAAAAAATTTAGTGCTTGAAAATTTCTAAGGATATGTATTACAAATTTGACACTTAGGGATGATTTATAAAGTAGAAAGTTAGGAAAATTGAATAGGGAAGGATCTGAACATGTGAATTCTTACTTGGATAATTTTGCATCATCATTGACTTGGTAATTTTAGGTGCTTACAGTCTCCAACAGATGCTAGTAAACTTCATCAAAGTTTCTTGCTCCTTAGAGACATTTACATAGGTATTTATGGTACTTGAATTATAGAACCATCTTGAGGGTCAGGAGACATGTCTCCCAGTTACTATGTAACAAGAATTAAATATACAATATAAGCAATTATATGAATAATGACACAAATACACACCATAAGAGATGTATGGTGGGATAATATGCCTTGGAATTAAATATACTTAAAAATATAAATTTAAAAACTCTATCAAAATATGATAGGGTTATACCATAAAAAATTTCTTAAAGGAAAGACCTGTCTACACCCAAATTTTGTATATTGTAACATTTCTAAGATATATGAAGACGATACAAGGACCTCCATAAATAAAAATATTCTCAAACTTTTTTTTTGTTTTTTCCCCTTTTTTTTTTCTAGACCTTTCCCCAAATGCCAAAATTATAGAGTATGGATTTCAATCATACAAAACTGATATTTTTTATGTGCATGGTAAAATGACCACCTACATATAGCAATGCTTTTTCCAATATTTTATGCCCTTTAATTTCTATTCATAGAATGCACATTTTCACACATTTTTCATGTTCAATCATTCATTTTTTCTTTATATCCTTCAATAATTAGTTTATAAATACTCCAATTCACTCATGTTCTTTCTCAAGCTAGTTTTATATAATTTAAAATAAACCATAATACAATCCCTACTAACTCTTGTTAACTCCCACAAGCATCAACAATTTTTTCTTAAAATGAAATTTCATTACCATGAAAAATAGACCTAAAAATTTTGTATAGAATTGAGTATTTAATAATTTGAGATAGATTTTAACCTCCCTGAATATACTTCATCTTGAATAAATCCAAAGTTATCAAGTAATTCAAGGAGTTAAAAGCTCTTATAGAGAACCAAACAAATAAGGGAATCAAGATGTTGTGCACAAACAATGAGTGTGAGTACTAATTAGGAGAGTTTAATGAATTATATAGGTAGAGTGGTATTCAAATACAAAACAAGACTCCGTACACTCCACAACAATGTGGAGTTAGAGAGATGATGAACATGACACTAATGGGAATATCTAAGAGCATTCTATTTCATATATAGTTGGCAATTTTTTTGGGGCTGTAGCAATAGGTACTACATGTTACATAGTCAACCAATTTCCATCATCAATGTTGGTTGACAAGAATCTATAAGAAACATGAACTAGTAAGAATCCATGCTTGAGACATAATAATTTTTATTTATAATGCATTGTCTCACATCCTGAAGGAGTATATATTGAGGATTGACTCTAAGTCTTTAAATTTCATCTTCATTAGGTATGGGGGTATCATCAAAGGATATAAGTTGGGGAATCTTGAGATGAAGATGGAGGTAAATAAAAAGAATGTATCTTCAGGGAGGTGCACAAGTTTCCTATGTATGAGGAACCAAATAATTAGCCACAAGGTGACACATAAAAGATGTAGTTTAATGTAGTATATGAAGAGCCAATGTTCAAGTATGTTGTGACAGATGATGAGTTGCAAGATTCATAGGAAGAGGAGACAAATACTTATATTATGAGGAGATCATAATGGGTGAAAAAAATTACTAAAGCATATAGCCCACCATAATTTCATTTTTCATAATATTATTATTGGTGGCTAATATAAATGAACCCAAGACTATGAAGGAAGCTTTAGGTTGTGCAAAGAACATGTTTTTGAAGAAGTTTATGAAAGAGGAAATGGAGTCTTTAAATAAAAATGATACTTATAATCTAGTTAAGGTACCTCTTGGATGAAAATATTTAGGCTACATGTGGGTTTTCAAAAGGAAGAAAAATCCACAAGAAAGATGGAGAGGTACAAGGCTCGCTTGGTGGCAAAAGGATTCTTTTAGATTGAGGGAATTGAATTTCGTGAGAGATTTTACACAATTGAAAAATTAACTTCACTAAATTTTCTTTGATATTTTTTTGTTATGTTTTTTCTAGAAATAGAGAAAATGGATGAGAAGATAATTTTCTTGCATGGAGAGCTTGAAGAATAAATCTACATGCTACATCTTTATGGCTTAAAGGTGAAGAGGAGAGAGGACCTGGTCTATAGATTGAAGAAGTCCTTAGATGGATTGAATAAATCAACTAGATTATGGAATCATAAGTTCAATAGTTATGTGTTTATTTTTGGGCATGTGTGAAATAATGTTGATTCTTGTGTTTATTACAAGGAAAAGGGTGATCACTTTGTCATTATAGTCCTCTATGTGGATGACATGTTGTTAATAAAAAATGATATAAGAATGATCAAATAGGTGAAGTCTTAATTGTCTATGTAGTTCAACATGAAATATCTTTGTTCTATAAGGTTCATCTTAGGCATGGAAATAAAATGAGATCCTATAAATATGAAACTCTCATTGAACTAGATAAAGTACATAGAGACAGTTTTGGAAAGGTTCAAGATGTAAGATGGAAATTTATTGAACATCACTTTCCCAATTGTTTAGAATATATCAACTATGTAGTGCTAAGCGACTCAAAAGGAGTGGGAAGATATGACTCAAGTTTCATATGCTAGTGTGGTGGGAAGCCTGATGTATGCAATGGTGTGCACCAAACTTGATATTACACAAGCATTGGTAGTAGTCAGAAGACTCATGTCCAATCAAAGAAAGGAGGAGTGAAGAGGATCTTAAAATATCTATGAGGAATATTTGATTAGGATATTTGTTATTAGGGTACATCTGATGGAAGTAAGAATTTGACTCTATATGTTTTTTTAATTCTAATTGGGTTGGTAATCCTAGTTGTGATAGGTCTACTAGTGCTTATGTCTTCAACTTATTTGGTGGTGTACAAGGTTGGATGATAGAATAATAAGTTAGTTTCGGTATTTCTAATACTAAAGTTGATTACACTACAACTACTCATGTAATAAAGGAAGTGGTGTGGCTTAAAAGGTTGTGATCTACTATTGGATTCAAGTAGGAAGGGGTAAAGATAAGCTATGATAGTTAAAGTGCAATTTGTTTGGAAAAGAACCTTGAGTATCATTCTCGGAAGAATCACATTGAAAATATCATTTTGTGGGGTAAATGGTGGAAAAAAAGAAGATATCTCTAGAGAAGATGATAAATGAAAACATTGTGTATTAATTGACCAAAGTAGTGAGTATTGAGAAGTTCTTGTGGGATAGGAAAGAGATGAGCATGTTTGTGAAAATTTGTTGAAGGATGACTTCATTCTCCCTTATGCAAAGTGTTCAACAA
Source organism: Torreya grandis (assembly GCA_037957365.1). Taxonomy (NCBI): domain Eukaryota; kingdom Viridiplantae; phylum Streptophyta; class Pinopsida; order Cupressales; family Taxaceae; genus Torreya; species Torreya grandis. The sequence continues at coordinate 1,823,171 of JARHVA010003175.1, forward strand.
GTGGTAAATTCCTAGAAAATGTATCAACTTTGCATGAATATTCACAACAATATTTGTGTGTAAATTTTATGTTGCGCAAGGTGTTTTGAAAAAATACTTGGTTACAAATGATGTTGCCCAAGTTGATTTCACAAAATGGGAAAATTTCATAATCTTGTGTGGAAATTGTCTTTAGAAATTTGCAAAGGTTAACAACATGAAATGATGATGGAATAACTATGAAATACATGTTATGTATTTTTACTTACTCTAGAAGATTATGAAGTGGTGTTTTGTGGTTGAGTTGCAATAAGGTGATATGAAACATGTAGAGCAACAAAAGTTTATATGAAGGTGTTCTAAACATTTTTCTAAATGCATTTGTTAGACTGAAGAGTTTTTATAAGTGTCTAGGTGGTTCTCTAACATGCACTTGCTATGGAGCATTGCATGACATTCACTTGGTGCAATAGTTGGTACATGTAGATTCTTCTAAATTGCAGATGTTTCAAGTGAAGTGTCTACTATAAGACGCAATTATTCTTAGGAAGTTTGGATGATGTAGAACATATGATTACATGGGATGTGTGTAATAGAGGTTTTTAAATGTTTAATACACATGGTCAATTATGTTTCTTTAAATATATAATAAAGTAATGTATATATGTTAGATAACATTGTGATTTGATCATAGCATTGTAAAAAATCTAGTGTACATTATAATTCAACTTGGTTCTTGTGCCTAGTTTTTTACTAAAAAGGGTTTTCTTAGTTGAAACTCTTTCTTTTACTCTTGTGCTTGTGTGCTTATCATTTTCTCTACCTATGTTGATTCACATTAGCAAAACCCTCATTTGTGCTTATCATGTCATAAGCTAATTCCAAAAAAAAATGAGTCAAGGATGACTTCCTTTTGGTATTACTAACCTTCTCTATTTATATGTTATACTGTATTCAAGCTTGTATCACCTAAATATATATGTGTATGTAGGTATATTTGGAGATGTATTTAACTAAATTCCTACATTATTGAAGGAACATAGGAAAATGGACATATTTCTCAATCTAATGGGATTCCATGGATTTAAGAGATGTAAACATATATATGGTGTCATTATAAATCAAATTGTAGTAAGATAAGGTGCAACTCAATTGAACATGTATTTCCAAGATTCATATTCAGAGTTTTGGTTTTAAAGACTTTTATAAAAATATAAAAACTTTTTCCATTATAGATCTAAACTTCTTGTTCTATTTTTGATACAGGTAAAAGCATTGGAGGAAAGCATAGAGGCATTGGGGGAGTGCTATCAGTAATTTTCTGAAGCATGTCAAAAATATACATGTGTTTCTAAGTTCTCTTTGAATTTTCCTTTTTGTTAATTCTCTTGGATGGTTATTCTTGGCAACATCTAGAAGGTTATATTAGAAGTTTGAAATGTTACATTTTTCATAACCAAAGGATCTTGTAATTGATATTTTGATTGTCTATCTAGAATCATCATTTCTCATCTTGATGAAACTTTCACAGCTTTGGATAATATTTTGTTCAATCTTACTCAACAATTATTGTAAGATAAAAAATTAAAAACAATTAAGAAATTATGGTTATGCCTTACTAACAAGAACCTACTTAATCTTTGATATATAGAATTATCATTACTATAATTAGAATCATTAAAATCCATGGAATTGAAAAAACATCATACAATTGATTTCAGTAGGTGACACTTTGAATATGATACCTTCAGACATCTAGTAGGAAATACAATATCATGTTAAATAATCAGATGGGTTGGTCCATTTTCTAATATTTCATGAGGCCAAAAAAATTAATGTAATGTCTATGATCCAAAGTTTAAACTACAAGAGAAATAATTTATATGTTTCTACTATGTTTTTAGATGAAAAATGAGCTTTTATTGAAATAAGGAAAGAAGGGAAAAAGGAATATATGTTAATGTGCTGAAATCTGAGTGGGGGTTACATCAAAGTGTTAACTATTAATAAATTCCTCAAGTAGGTTAATCAAAATAGAAATTACAACCAACACTTATACAAAAAGACTCAAGTCTTATGGTATCATCTATAACAGGAAAAATGTAACTAAACAAAATGTAAATATAAAATGGTTTTACCAATATAAACTCAACAACACCATGAAATTACAAGAAGACATAACAATAGATGTGTTATTAATAATATTATCATTTAAAGGTCAAACAAAATTATTATTTTCAGCTAGAATACATTCTATAATATAAAAATTGACAATGGTATCAAGAGAGAAATAAAGAAAGAAATTATAATAATATCCAAGAATGACCAAAGGTAGGTTAGTGGGATGAGTTGATAGGGTTTGGTTGATTTATCCTTGGAGTTAATAGAATACTTTAAATTTTAACATAGAGGTTGATTTTTTGGAGTAATCAAAGAACTGGGAAAATGAGATTGTCTACATTTGGATTATGTGCGAAGAGGATCATTTAACACTTTGCCATGAAAATGGGATATAACAAGATTGACAGGTCTTAGAATAGTATGTGAGGTAGGATTATTTATTGGTCTTATGTTATCTATTGGTTTTTTTAAGAGCTATAGGATGCTCAGGGCTTATTGATTGGTCTTTTTCTATTTGCTAGTTTTGGTAGAAGCTATAGGATGCTCGAGTCATGAGTTGGATAAGATTGGGAAAATAAGATATGTAAATGATCTAATAAGCCTAAAATATCTTGAAATATTATATACATAATGGATAAAGGTCATAACCTATCTAATAAATAGATTCAATCATATTTGGTTTGAATATTAGAAGAAAACATATAGTTTACCTCTCTAAATCCTAGGGAAGTTATTGGGTGTTTTTTCACTTCTCATGGTTTTTTGTATTTGTGAAGAGTACCATTGGGTTAAATAAAGGATTTATTCTCTCAATGACCCTATTCATCACCTAAATTGATGATTTAGATAAGTTTCTCTGGTAGCATACCCATGTGGATGATGGTTGCACTTTATATGAGGTGCTCATAACCATCCTTCTTTTTTATAACAATGTTTTTTACCTATCACACTCTATCGAGGGCCTATAGTGGCAACTTGATTCTCTTGTTTGTTTCTAATAAATCCTACAACTTGTGGTAAACCTTAGTAAAATTAAGGTCATGCTCTTCAATAACTCTAAGTGCTCTCTCTCCAAAATCTATTTTTTCAACAAAGGGGAACATCTAGAGATCACATTGGCCAATACTCATTTGGGGGTCCAATTTTTTGTTCCATATCTTAAAATGAAGACTGTCTCCCATCCACACCCTTGAAATGGGTATGCCTCTTTTTTTATCTTATAAAATTAATGTTTTCATATCCACATCCATTGCATTTCTTCCTAGTTACACATTTTTGATTAAATTATCAAACTTGTAGTTTTATGTGGTTTGAAGTTATGGGGACCTAGTTTGGGAGCCATTGATTGGGCTAATATCGAAAGGGTCCAGACTATCATGTTATAGTGCATGATTTATTATAACTAGAAATTTCCTTAGCGCATCATCTAAAATGAATCTTCTCTTAACCATTATGAGTTGAGACTATATTTAGGCTTAATTTCTACATCCACATACTCAGGTCTTTGGGGGATTTAAATTTTGGTCATGAGAGATATCCATAATTAGCACTTTTCTCTTCAAAAAGGATCATTTCATTATTCCCCACTAGATGTTGACACTATTGGTAATTTGAGAATAGATTGTTCTTTCTTTCTATTGCCATCTCTATTGATAAGTTGATCCCTTTCATGTATTCCTTGGATGTCCCTTTGGAATTCTTCCCACAATGTATGTCATAACTAAAGATACAAGAAAGTACATCTATAGATAATATATCTAGGCCACTTGTATCTTCCCTATTAAGTCACATAGACCCAAGCTTGCTTTCTATGGTAAGAATTTAATACAAGTAGTGCATGGTATTATTTATCATCCTCTCTATCTCCAATTCTAATGGTCCCATGGCTTGAGGTTTCCCCTTGGCCAAATGAGAGTACTTCTCACCAATTCTAAGTTGAAATAGTTCACCACATTCTCCATCAGGACTAGATATACCATCTTTGTTCCCTCAAGGAGGGGGAGACTGAATAACACTTCATTTTTAGATGCCCATTTACTATGAGTTACAAAGAAGATATTGTTTCCTTTATAGGTACTCAATCAACACTCTTTCTACTTTTTCTAGATATCTAGACCAATGGTGCATGGTTCTAAATATTTACGAGGCCATCATCCTCTAGTGAAAATCCATATAGGAGGAGCCTAAAGGCTCTATATCTTCCATGTTTATCACCTCTTTCTTCCAACCTACCTAAATGACTCACAATACTAAGCACCATTTGGATATTGGTGCATCACATATCAGAGCTAATAGATTAGTTAAGTAACACTTATCTTAGTGTATCTATACTTATTAGATCACTTATCATATTCTCCATTGGCATCATGGCTTTACTTCTTCCCACTGGTCTATCTTTCCCCTTTTTTATGACATGGATCTACAACTTACCGACCACCCCTCATACCATGGGGCCAAGCTAACACTACCATTTTATTTTTTATTATGGGAAGTACATTAGGCCTAAGATGATAGAAGAGATTATATAAGAAGTGTTTTGATTCCCCCTAGGATCTCCCAATGTGACCACTCAAATATTTGATATTCCATAATAAGCACTATTAGATCTTCACATAGTGATTGATAATGGTTGAAATAACTCTTTCAATCTAGGTATATATAAGTATTTTTGATGGGGTTTTCTAGTCTTTATTGACAAATGATTTGTAGGATCTTTTTTATCTTCCATTGAAATATGTATTGGTTCCATTAACAAAAATTTTAGTGACACACTACACTACTTTGTCTTACATGTTTTCTTTTTTTGACTTCTTGGATTATCTTGTCCATGAACTTTCTATTGTTAATTGTTGTATCCTTGAGTCTCATTGACCTACTTATAGTCATTTTTGTACATTAATATAATTTATTTCTTTATTTTAATAGACATTATTTCCTCCCTTGGATCCCATTATAAATAAAACACTTGAATATGAATTATGTCTTATTCCTCACTCCTAAGGAGTGCAAAACTTACGAATGTTGTCTTGACTTTTATGGTTGTCAATCTCACTATGAATCTAGTATTGGCATGCTTGCATATGATGAATACTAAATATAGGTCAATGGGACCAATGTTTTTGTAAGTATTTTGTTCGAACACAAGGTTATTGTAAATTTAGAAGACATTTCTATATTAAAGGTTGATTTGGGCTAAGAGGCTGACAAGGGTAGAGACAAGTTATTTGGATGAATTTTTTTTATATGTCTTCCTAGTGAGTTTGATTACTATCCACTTTACATATAACATTGTTGTTATATTGAATCATTTCAAAATTTTCTCTTTGATATCCAAGCCATGAGAGGACTATTATTTTGCAAATTATATAAAGTTACCCAAAATCTATCCTAGATGGTTATATAGAGGTATGACATTTCCATTTTGAAGGGTGACATTTGAAGGTAGGGGTATCTCTTATTCCCAAAAATTTCCCATTTCTATCTCATGGTAATGTTGAAGAGGTTCTATAAAATTTTCAGGTATCTCTCCTATCATTTTAGGTCAATCCTTGTATCATAGGAGTGAAGAAATTTATTGTGAGAAATCTATTGGGTAGATAAATTCTTGTAGCTCTCATTTTTTAAGAACTATTATTGGTAAAATTTTCTCTCTCATTGTTATAATTTCAACATTAAAATTTAATAACACATATACATTTTAGGGTGTCATGATGGATAGACTTATTTTTTCTTAGCCAAGACCACAAGGAGATGATGATAAGAATTGATGTTGTGGAGACCATGAATCCTTGGACCATCTTATCTCAGAAAGGAGTACTTGACAATGAAAGGATCTATATCTAATAGATCTATGAAACTTATCCCTTAATCTAAATAAGGTTGTTTTGATATTTCAAAAGACATTGATAATTACTTATCTAACCCTCTTTACCTTGAAAATGAGGATCATATACTTGCAACATGCATTTAGCCATGTAATGTAGGTTGTTTCTTGATTTTTAGACTACATTAAAATATTTCATAGTTAAGGGGGAACCCTAAGGCAACACAATATGTAGTTACCCTTTTGAGTCATAGCTATAGATATGATTCTAGAATTCCATAAGGGTAAGAAACATGTGGACTTCAAATGTTCTATTTATAAATTGAAATGAAGAATGTCAAGAGGAGTGTGAGGGATCCTTTACCAAATTGGAGTTTTATAAATAATTTTATTATATGACCTCAAAAATATATTCTTAAATTGAATTAAACTTAATCCCTTACATTGGTTGCTTGTTACTATATCTAAAGGAGCATAGTAGTAACATATCTTTTTTTGAATAAAAGAGGGGTAAAAACTTTATTAAATAAAGGAAAACCAAAGTACAAAGCTACCTGAGGCCAACACCTCAAGAACCAACAAAACCACAAAAAACCACAAGAACAAGAAAGTTACACTCCAGTACCACTCTCATCCTCTGCCAAAATCCTCTCCAGATTTTGGTGAAGTGATTGAGGCATTTTCTCCCATCCATCAAACTTTTGGTCTTCAAATTCTTTTGATCCCCATATTTCTAGGCAATCACCCACCCTAATCCATTCCCTAGGAATATGGGAAAAAATCACAAAATCCATATAGGAACTGACCTGAAGAATCTATTAAACAATCACTAACAACTGCCAGCATACATTGGAGGTCTTCTTCTCAAGAAACATATTAGCCAAAACTTGAGAGTCAGCATCACAAATCACTTTCCTCCATCCTAACTCATAAGCTCTCTATAAGGCATGTAAAATTGCCCATCCTTCCATCTAATTAACTATCTGCACTCCCTTGTTAACTGAAAAAATCAAAACCACCACACCAACTAAATCCCTACCAATCCCACCAATCCCAGTCGAGCCTAGATTCTCATGGGATGACCTGTCTATATTAAGCTTCAAAAAACTAGAAAGAGGCAGCGTCTAATTCCCTGTCCTTTACATTCTCTGATTCACTTGTCTACCTCTCCTAACACATGTTGAGACCAAATAAATTCCTTGAATGCCCAGCCTCACCACAACCTCAACATCAATCTTAGCCAATGGTAGGGCAATCTCACTCTTAACCACAATGGTTTCTTAGACCATGCCCAATATTCTAGTCCAAACATGCTAAACTCCCAAATTTTCTCCACAAAAAATCCTATGATTTCTTTCAAGATAGACTTGCCATAAAAGGAAAATCAGACTAGCGTACCATATCTCATGCAGAAATGAAGATGGTGAGGGCGATTTGCCCAGTCTCACCTAAAAATCAGCCAAGGAGGATGCATGAACACATTGGCATTTCATCACGTCCCACCTCTAGTGCCATAAATGTGTTGAGAAGGGGCATCAAAAGAATAAATGTTGAGAATCCTCCTCCTCGCTATTGCATAAAACACACTATGAAGGGTCATCAAATTCTCTCTTATAGATATTATCCCACATCAAGCATTTATTCTAGGCCATGATCCAAGTGAAATAGTTACACTTTGGCCAAGATAAGATATTCTAGAATCTATTCCACTAGGGAACTTCCCACCTATGATCCAATTGCTGAGAGATTAGTGCCTGGTACCCCAAAGACACCATGTATGATCCCTTTAGATTGGGAGCCCACTCCAAAACATCCCTTCCCAAATGGGTGCTATAGCTACATCTAGCAAGAATGGATTGGAGTTCATCACACTCCACTTCTAATCCCATAATAAGCCATTCCTCTGGTGATTTCTACCTCACTTCCATCACTTTCCATTGATGGGAAAAAACCTTAATATCACCCACCCTCAACCAACCAGCCTCCCCAAATCTTTGTGCTAATGTCTTTAAATGAGGATATTTTACTTCTATGGGTGGGAAAACATCCTAGGAGTCTTTCTAGAACCATGCCTCCATCCCATCTTTGCATATCTAGAACAAACCACTCTTGATGAGCGCAACCCCTTTCTTGAATGTGGACCAAATTGCCGACCCCTTCCTAGACAATCTATGTTGAGGAGTATCATTCTGAAGAACCCCTACCAAGTACTTATGGGATAAAATTCTAGCCCACAGCTAGTTTGGTTCAACACACCATCTCCAATACAACTTTGCAGCCAATGTCATACTAGAGAGTATTGACTATCTTAATCCCAAACCTCCCACCCTTTTCAGACTACAAACTATCTCCCATTTGTTGAGACTCCATTTGGTAGTTGCTAAATTGCTAGCCCAAAGAAATTGCCTTGCTAAGGAATCAAGGTCTCTCATAAAACCTACATGTGCTACTTAAACTATACACCTATATATGGGGAGCACCTGCACCACCAATTGAAGTAGTTAAACCTAGTTGGCAAAGGACAGCCAGTGATGAGTCTAGTGATTAACCTTAGCATGAAACTTGTCCAGAATGCCCTGCCACATCTCCCTAGACTATCTCCCAATCGAGATGGGAATACCAAGATATAGTAGAGGAAGACTTCCAATTTAGAACTTGAGTAAATTATAAGTTATCCATTGGATTAGAAGTGGAGTATTGAAGAAATAAATTGAAGACTTACCCTCATTAATCAGTTATCCAGATGCCTCAAGATAAACATCTAGGTCTCTATGCATATTAGTCACTTATCTCACAATTACCATGCCCATCAGAGCTACATCATCCACAAATTGTAAGTGAGAAAGTGTCAGGAGACCTCCACCCCACTGCCAGCCCTGAATATATCCCCCTTCCACATTCCTTTTGATTAGCTGTCCAAGCCCTTCAACCAAAAGAAGAAATAGATAAGGAGAGAGGGGGTCACCTTGCCACAGACCTCAAGAGGCTCCAAATAAATTTGAATGATCTCTATTAATCATAACTTCAAAGGAGGTCAAATTCTCATATCACATGACCCAACAAATCTAGTCCTCAGTAAATCCAAAAGCCCTCAAAACTTTCTGAAGGAAAGACCACTGGACTCTGTCATAAGCTTTACTCATACCTAGCTTGATGAACATAGCCTTTTATTTTGACCTGGCCATCGAATGAATTGCCCCCATAGCCACCACCATGCCATCCAAGATTTGGAGACCTTCCACAAATCCACTTTGCTCTTAAAAAATAAGCAATGTAAGCCACCTCTTTAGTTTGTCAGCAATCAATTTAGAGATAATTTTATAAATCACATTTCAGAGGGAAATGGGATAAAACTGACTTAATAAATCCACTCCCTCCCCCTTAGGGATAAGAGCAAGGAAAGTCAAGTTTAGAGCCTTGAGCATCTACTTATTTGTCTGTGATTCTTGAACAATAGCCAGGAGAACAACTTTAATAATGTCCCAAAACTCCTAGAAAAATTCAATCAAAAATCCATCTGGCCTAGGCGCTTTACCCTTTTACATTTGGAAAATAGTCCTCTCGACCTCCTCCATAGAAATGGCACTCATAAGATGCTCATTCATTTCCCAAGAGACCAAAGAGGGAATACATGATAGAACATGAGTCTTAGCCACTAGTTCCCCCTGCCCTTCATCCTGGAATAAAGAAGCAAAGTACAGCTCTGCCTTATTACACATACCCTAGGTGGAATGAATAGTTTCCCCTATCTGCCACCAATGAGGAAATGGTATTACCATGATACTTGGCTTTCATGGAGTTGAAGAAAAATGTAGTATTTTGGTCAACCTCCTGAAGCCAAACATTTCACGCCTTCTACTTCTAGAAGATTTCCTCTCTCAACTCCCATTCCTCCACAAATTTTAGCACTTTAGCTTCCTCTCTTAATAGAAATTCAGATGCCCCCTCTTCCCTAATCATCTAGGTCACTTCATTTAACTATGTTAGAACCATATTTTCCTCCTGATAAATATTTCTGAAGAATAGTCTGTTCTAGCACTTTAGCTGATATTTGACAAATTGTAAGAGCTTGGAAAAAGTATACATTGATGTGCCAAATCCTAGTCTACCTATTTTCCACCAATTAGAAACACAACCATACAAGTCAGGATCCCTTAGCCACTTAAGCTAGAATTTAAAAGGTGGTCTCTAAGGTATCCTAGTTGAGGAAATAGTGAGCTTTATGGGCCAGTGATCTAAGCCCTGCCAATCAAGAATCTCAGAGCAAGAAGACCATGACCCCCCCGACCCAATAACAAGACACCATGAAGTGGTCAAGGCATTTAGAAATACTATTGTCCCCCAACCTTCTATTGTTCCATGTGAAGTGGTCATTGTTGGGCTTTATGTCAACAAGATTAAGAGCCAAGATATTGTCTCTAAGCAGAATGGAAGAGGGCTCAGTTTTCATAATACCTCCCCATTTCTCAGATAAATCTAGAATGGCATTAAAGTCTCCAGTAATAATCTAAGGTAAATAAGGAAACAAGCTATGCACCTCATGAATATTATTCCATACCTTGAACTTTCCATGCAAGTCTGTCGGAGCATAGACATTAGAGAAAAGAACTGATTCCTCTGATTTAATGCACTAAGAGACCATAGATAAAGAGGACCTAAATGAAATCTAGGATATAGGTTGGATCTTTCATGGGTTCCATAGGCATGATACACCCCCTGATGATCCTTGGGCTCCAATACACTGATAATGGCCTTGCCTCCATAACTTAGGCACCATACTCATCATACAATCAATAGTAACTTTAGTCTCTTGAAGAAAGAGAACATCTAGAGAATGCCTCCGCACTAATTCCATAACAACTTTTTGTCTATGGCCGATGTTCAGGCCCCTTTCATTTCAAGAGATAACAATCATTTAGAGGGAGTCAAGAAGTGAGAGTCCAAGTTCTTAACAGCATCAGACTCCATCAAGTTCTCCCCAATCATCTTAATTCTCTCTAGGTCCTTATTACATCTAGTTTTAGAATTTTTCTCTAAATCCCCCTTCTTTCCATCCTTCTGAAGGATGCCCAGGTGAGGGGTAGATTTCTGTCTTTTACCTACTTCAGTAACCATAGCCCATATCATAGGCTCTGCTTCCTTGACACCCTTCCCCATATTAGCATTTGGCTCCCCCTCCACCTGCACTCTCGCTAGTCCATCCATGATCATGGGGATAGAGGATTGTTCTTGAATAACACATAGAGGCTTGGAAGATCCAATCTCCAACCTGACTCCTCCTCAAGGTGAGTAGCATTGATCCCTTCTTGAATAATTGCATGCTGCCCCAACTCATCTAGAATCTCAAACCTGTTAAATGTATCCTCCTTTTGTCATTATCTTAAAGTTCTTTTCAATCCTCTGTTATGAGTTTGGGCTTTTACCTGAACAAAGCCCTCAGTATCCTTTTTCTCTCCTGCTACTAGCTTCTTCCCTTTGTCAGTACTAGGAATGGTATTAGAAGGAGGCATAGTTTGTTGGTCCATTGGTTTGACTTTTGGGCATCTATGCACTAGGTGTCCATATCCATGGTAGATGTGGAATCAAAATGGAAGGGTCTCGTAGTCCAGTTGCTGAACCTAGGAATATGAACTTGCACTCATCTCAACTGCATCTGCCAATGGTTAATTTAGATCAACTTCCATGAAAATATGAGCAAAGGTCATCGCCTTCTTACTCAATGTTTGTGTAGAGGATCCAACTAGTTTGCCAAGTATTGATGCTAGCATATGTAGCATGTCCTCACGACAACATTCTATTGGAAGTCTAGGAAATCAAACCCACACTAGCACTCTATTCAAGAGCTCCTCAGAGGGGTTAAAGTCAGCATGCCAAGGTTTTACAAATAATCCCACCTGGTTATAAAAATAAGGCCCCCCTTTAAAGACCCTGTTACGGTCAGCCATGCAGGCAAATGTCACCATGAAGTAGTTATTTGCAAGCATCATAACCTCCAGTTCCCCCTCTGGCTCCCAAACTCTTTAGGGCCAACATTTTTAGAAATGAATAGAGACTTTTAAACCTAGAAACTTACAAAACAAAGAATGATTAGAATAGTATTCTACATCTTCAGCAATCATTTCAAAGGGAATTACTAGTTTTGGTCTCTGTTTGCATCTCTCAAGACATCTGTTAACCTTTGTAATTCTGGAGCCTCCAGGCAGGTTCAATTCCTTGGCATCTAAATTCTAAGAAAAGAGGGAATTTTCATACCCCTGCACCTCCTTTCCTAGCAAATTCATTCTGACCACTTCACTAAAACTAAATCTAGCACCAGTCTTAGAAGGCATACTCTCAGCATGACTGCACCTGCCAAAGGGTACTCTCCAGCTATGGGCGCACTCCAGACAACCCCAATGGCCCCTACACTGAGCGTTGACAAAAAAATGTGTATCTCATAGCACAAAGGACAAAAAAATGTTTTAATTAGGAAAAAAAATAGCCTAAGCTATGGCCCCCACCCCCTATAAATAATTTGTCACCCTTCTCCTCCTATGCACAAGCAAAAATAACAAAAAGTGAGCTAGGGCATGGGTACCCTAGCTCATTGGCATGCTCCAATTCACCCTCATTTCCTCCTCATATCAACCAACCAAATGTTTCTGAAGCAATATGTATAAATGTAACACCTTATAGTAGTAACATATCTTCAACTAGAAAGTTATATTTCATTCGTCAAAATTCAAAGGACATAATTATCTAGTAATGCTTTATTTGGGTCTATTTACAAATTGGCATGTACATATGTATCAAGATTCTAATTCTTCAAATTATTTGAGTTAGAAATAAATATCCTACTATGTTAGTTGATTTTACATGATTATTCTTTGGCCAAAATTGAAAATGAAGAAGGTTTGGAATCTTCGCTTCAATAAGTGTACAGGATAGAACCCAAATGGTCTAGTTAAAATAAAGAGACCAAGGCTTGATTGAAATTTCATTAATTCCCAATAAATGGGTAACATCTATTATCCCTTTTCTCCTATTACTAAGAATACCAAATTCTATAATGAAGTATCCCTAAGACAAAGATGCAACTCAAATTTTTTTTCCAAATGGAAAGATCATGCTCATATGATCTAATCCATTATGACATGTTGGTTGGGCCATACTCCATTTAATTTTTAGATTGTTGAAAATCTAATAATTTGGGTAAAACTTGGATAGTCCCAAGCCAATTCAGGGCCCATAAGTTGTGTGGCCTCATCTCAAATGACTCTTAATTAAAATTATATTATTAGATACTATATAATAACTAATAATATAATTTTAATTACTCTTTAATATAATTTCATTACCATTTATGTATTTTTAACTCTTCTTCATACAAGGATTATTGATGGTAACTAACACCATGGATGACCTCTTAGAATTTTCCCTAAAGATATCATGAAACGACTAAATTTTTTTTATTGAAAATATTTCAAAATACCATTTAACCTAATTAAGAAAGTAAAATAAATAATATTTGTATAGAAATACATCATGCACACAATTTACTAGGGCTATTCTACCCTCCTAGAGACAAAGTTATTTACAAATATACTTCCCCAAATCATACTATTTAAATATAACATAAAAATAATTTTCCATCACTTATCACACTTGAGATAGCATTTTTCAACTAATATCTATGAACATATGAATTTGACTCAAGAGAGGATGGTTAGTTTAGTGTTAGTTCCAAAAATGAAATAAAAATTGAAGTAAACACACCAGCATAACATCTCTAGGTCTAGTTAATAGCATGATCTTAGTTAAAAATAAATGAATGGAAAACATAACTAAAATGTAAAATAAACCTTCTTTTTACTTCCTTGGATGCTCCAAAGTGCTTGTTGTAGTGGTTTGCTCAATTTGTGTTCATGAAGTTTGCATAAATGGAAGCTTGGCTACCTCTATCTCTTCTTGACACCATGTGTCTTTGGATTGTATTGGATAAATATTTAGGCATAATAACACTAATTTTCATGAGGTTTTGGAACTATTCATGCATTATAACTTTTCATTATCCAAGCTTAGAATTATGGCTTTGTGGATTCCTATTTATAGCCTTTTAGAATGGTTTGAGGATCAACCATGATCATCCATCTCAAGATTGAGATGTGTGTCCATGGATAAATAAAAATATTAAATTAATTATACAAATATCCCCATTAATATTGGGTATAGAGGGTAATTGAATAGGCATGGGAGGCATGAATCTTAATATTCATGGTAGTTATGGCCTAGGTATGTCTTCCCAAGAAATGAGGTTACATAATCATGTAGATATTCAATATTAATTTCCAAAATTAATTTATTCAACAAGCTACATATAATTATTAATTAGGATCTAATTTGGTTTAATTAGATCTTAATCATGATTAAGCACTTTGTGCACAAATTACTAAAATTGAACATAATGCCTTGTTATTGGCCCAAAATATGACTGGATTGGAATTAGGATGTGATTTTAGATGCACTAAATCTATTATCAGATTTAGGATTTTTTGAACATAAAATAACAAATGTGTGTGTCTCTTATAATATATTTGATAGAAAAGAGCAATCCAGAGTACCCAGGTGCAAAATTGGCATTTTGACTCAAAATGCTTTGATCAAAGTTAGCTGGCCCATAAATTTCATTGACCTGTTTAATAATACTCTATAAAAAATTGGCACTTTAATATATCAATTTCAACCCATTTAATGTTTTTTAGTGTTTTTAGGCCAAATTGTGTATTTTGGTGGAAATTGGTCAAAAGCCTAGTTGGAGGTTATCGGTGGCCAGTTTTAGGTGTCTATAATATCCTCTATGAAAAATACTAACTTTATATTTATTTACTACCACTCCTCTATATAATAATTTTATTATTGACTATTCCAAATATCAAAATTAATGGGGGCGGGATTCATAATTTTACAAACTATGAGGCATGGTGGGAACCTCCCAAAGATTTGAAATGTATAAAAATAAAAGTTGTCTTGTGGTAAGGGTGAGCATTGAAGATATATACCTTATTCATAATATTGATGTGAAATACCAAAGAGACAAAAGATACATAATGTCTTATATTTGTTTAGAATCTTCACTAACTCCACAATATCAATTAGAATATTTCAATCATTTGTATCCTAGAATCATCTTAAGCATAGTAAATCACATAATCACTTAGAGCTTAACATAGTAGTTTTTTCCACATTAATAAATATTTAAAACCCAATAAATTATAAAAAAACATTAAATATATTATATAATAAAATACTAAAAAGGTGGTATGTGACAATGAGCTACACTAGGAGATAGTAAATTGTGATTGGTTGAGATAGATGTATCTCAAAGGGTTCATCATCTCTGAATTTGAATTAAAAATAATCATGAATCTAAAGTATATTTATAAGGATTTAATAGAGATAATTAACACATATAATTCAAGTTTAAATTCCTTATTGTCTAAACCATCTTACTATATCCATCCATTGCAACACGCTCAACAATTCATGGGTGGCCTATTAGTACCTTTTTGGTACACACTATATATAAAAACCTTTATAAAGCCAAATGAAGATTTATAAGCTACATTGAGTGATGATACTTTGGAAGTGTATATAGTAAAATTATTTTATTTATGAGGCATAAATCATAATTATGGTTAATAAATTATAAAATTAACCACAAATCAATGAATATGAGATAAAAAGTTAGTTATGATGTACCAACTATAAATTTGAAGGCCATAAAAAGAAAAAATTTATTAAATAAAATGTTAGCTAAATATTAATTTTATGTGAAGTTTTCCATTATATCCATGATATAAGGAGTTTATATATATTTTATAGGGTCAAACAATTTAATGTAAATATGCACTACAAAGTTTGTAACATAACCACTCATGAAATTGAGAAGTGTAGGGTCGTAGGTGAGGTGCAAGAGGTACACAAAGTTTGAATGCACTAATACATAAATAGACATTTATCAAAATGTGGTAATTATGATAGATAAAATTCATATAAAGGATATTTTAGTGGATAACGTGGAGGTATATTACCTTTAAATACATGCCTCAAGTATGGTTTACTAGAGTATTATTATAAGGATCTTCCAAAATTTCCAACTTGTTAATTACTATAAAGAGGTGTGTAAAATATTGGAGTGTTTAAATATATATAAAAATAACATCGAAAATGAAAATACATAGAAGGGTGCATGGGTGATCAATTGTGGCTAGAAGGAAAAGTGATTACTAGTCATGGTACACACATGATAATCAATGAATTAGAGGTCAATAATACAATGTGTAGTAGTAAAAATAACCAACATAAGAACATGGAAGTTCCCAAATAAAATAATAAATAACACCTTCTAAAAATTTAATATA
The DNA here is from genome assembly GCA_037957365.1 of Torreya grandis. NCBI lineage: Eukaryota > Viridiplantae > Streptophyta > Pinopsida > Cupressales > Taxaceae > Torreya > Torreya grandis. The sequence goes on from JARHVA010003175.1 coordinate 1,839,494, forward strand.
TTATCTTGATGGCTTAACTCAAAATATAATCTTTTAAGAATCTAAGGACATTATCTAGAACATTCAATGTGAATTGCCTATTGCATGAAAAATTGAGACCTAAATTAATGAAATATAAAGGAGGGTACCTATAAAATTATTTATGACATTATATTAATGGCAAACAAGAGACACATGAAACCTATTAGGATCCTATTCAATGTTTTAGTTGATATAATGGGTGCCAAGTTTAACATTTATTTTAAAGTCTTTAAACTTGATGAATAATAAAAGTATGTAACATTACTTGGTAGGAAATGATGATATGAAAAAATAGAGATATGAACTTTAATAAATGATATATGAGTTTTGAAAATTGGGAGTAGTGGATAGTTACTCACCTTCAAATTAGTGAAGGAATTACTTATATTAAAGGCACGCACATGGAAGAAGATATAAACCTCATAAATGAAATTATCATGCATGATAAAGAGTATATAAATCCAAGGATGATGGGATTTAGAGCTT
>JARHVA010003175.1:1845000-1920000 GCA_037957365.1 Torreya grandis
TATCCTAGGGTACATAAATGTGGCCAAGTGTTTCCTGCATAATTTGTAAAGACCTCAGGCCAATGTAGTTTTGATAAGGAGATAATGACAATGATGGTGATTAGTGATTAGAAAGTGATGATGAGGAGGATGGTTAGACTTATTAGTAATTAAAGTATATGATTGATAAAAATAAGATGATAAATTTTAAAAATTGGATGTTAGTTAGATGAGTCAAGAGGATCAGGTTAAGGATTAGTAGGTTATTAGAGGAATGATGAGGGTAGATGTGATCAAGGCATCACAATGTTTGAAATCTTATCATACTCTAAGTAATCCAAAAAATATGGCACTTGTCAATATGTCCCATGATATAGATATGAAAAAGAGGACATTGTGCTAAAGTGTATGGTAAAATAGTGAACTCAACATCTTTGAGGTCACTTTTGGTGTCCTCATAGCATTCTCCTTCATTTCCCAATAGACAAAATAGACATGATGAAAATAAAAAATAAAAAAAACAAGATATATACATGAGGAAAAATAAGATAAATAATATACAAACAATAAATAATAGACAAATATCAGATAAGTATATACATGTAATGTCATAATGTCTTATCTAATGATAGGATAAGTGAGTGAGTGATGGGTTGGATTAGAATGATCATGATTAGGATTAGGATTTGGATGTCACCCTTAGTTTAGGATGGAAGGATTGATGATGTGATAAGGTATCTAAATATTGATTTTATCTTGAAAGCGAATCAAAAGGTGGCCATGGATGATGATTAGACAAGTGATGACTAAGGATTATTAACAAACAAGGCCCTACAAGAATCCAAACTAGCAAGGAGACTAAGATATTATGTGATTAAATACCTTTCATACTATAAAAGAGTGATTGGATGAGTGCTAGGGATGAAAAGGAAATGATGGGAAATTTATGGGATGAGTACCTTTCATAGTAGTAAATAGGTGATTTGATGGGTGCTAGGTATGAAAAGGCCCTAATAGGAAGTGATGGGTGCCAAATTAAAATCTTTGACAAGGTGATGTATGTTGATAAGGCTTGGCTAATATGATGAGATGGAAGATATAAAGGGATGAGTGACCACTCCATTTTGTTTCCAAGACAAAATGTGGTATATAAAGATGGGATGGATAGGAAGATAGTAGATCGATGGAGATAGATGTAAATAGGGGATTGGGGATAATACAAGACATGATGGACTATTTTTTGAATTTTTTAAATTTTATGATTTGTAGTGTTTTTGACATTTTTCAATTTTAAGGTATTTTTGGAATGTGTATATACACTATAAAATTTGGCTTACTATCAAATGGAATACCAAGCCTAGAAACTAGGATGATGATCTATGGAATTATGGATGGGATGACAAAGGATGATGATGATGGTGGTAAAAAATAAATGACCATAAAGGAACCAAATGATTAGTTGTCTATGTGTTAATTAGAGATTATAATAATATGGTTTTAAGATGGTTATTAAGACACCTTCTTCTTCCTTATGAATATTAAAATAAGAAGGATTAAATGGACATAATAGGATTGGGGATATGATTACAAATAATGGACAAGGTTGACAAAATATGACAAGTATAGATGGAATGACAAGGGATATGAAATAGATGGATTTTCCACTAATATTTTATGAACAATGTGGATAATGGATTATTTTTTCCATGATGTTGGAAACTAGTTCTCATCATGGTACTTACCAAAGGCACCAGAAGATTAGTTTTCACCATTAGATGAATATTTTTTTTAAGTTTTTATTAGGCATCTCAATTTACTAGATGATAGATGAGATGCAGGGCATGGAAATCTAATGGATTATTTAACTAACACACCTATTCTATTTGGATGATAAATGTGTAGATGTCCTAGTGGGATTGTAGTGATTCTTGATGATGACCCCTCTAAATATTTAAATTAGGTGTTTTCATTTACCCTAGGAGAGATAATGTTGCTTGAGTCAGTGATGTGGGGTATACATTTAATTAAGTCTTGATGGGGATGTATGGATGTGAATAGGTGATAAGACCTCATGGGACTATGGGTTCATGATAAGATGATGTGATGAGTGATGGAGGATTAGGACTAGTATCACATACATTATTGGAGGTATTGGACATTCTTCATTTGATTAGTGCCATGTGATAAAACACTATAGGAGATCCAAGATAGTTTGACTTTATGGATCATCTTTGGTCTAATTATTTGATGGATGATTAGCCATATGATTTTGATCATTTGATAGGATTTTATTTTGACTTTCCCCTAGTGCCTAATTTAGGGCTTCACCAAGGGAGATCGATTGATTATTTTGGCTTTTAATGGGTTCATAGTGCCAATTTATGGGCTTCACTAGGGAGAAATTATTTTGGATAAGGTTGATGATCTGATTCTTGTTGATTTTGTCTGATGGGATCAAATATTACTTGATCATGATTTATGACTTTTGAAATATTGTCTGGGATCTTTGGATTTGAGTCACATATTATATTGCTTAAGGAAGGGTCCAATGATGCATGTTCATGTTCATCCTTATGGAGGGAAGTGATTAAATGATCATAGACAAGGATAAAAGGTTCATGATGTATGAATATGGTGATGAGGGAATGACATGGTCAATGAGTGGTGATGGGGTAGCATAGTTTTCATAGGGGATCCTAGGAGACCCATTTTTGACATCAAAAAAAATACTCCTTAAATTTTACAAAAGTATGAAGGATAGATTAAAAGAGAGGTCCATGTAAGGATTCATGAGATATGGGTGGATTGGGCTTGTGGGGAATGGATTGATATTTTATAGAGGATTTTTTAGAGATGGGAGTGGTGTTTTGTCCTTATCTTGGGGAGGTAAGGGCTTGATCATAATTGGGAAGGGGATCTTAGCATTTTTATTTTTATTCACCCATGGATTGAGACTATCTAGTTCATCATCAATTACTATATCACCATGGTCAATGAGGTTTGGAAAAAATCTTGAAAAGGTCAGCATTGATTAATAGTATGCCCCCCAAGTTTGATGGTATGGACAATATTAGTTTACATTATACAAAGAGGGAAAAGGCTTAGTAGGATCAAGATGTCAGATAGGCAGGTAGACCATCATGTTAGTGGTGACAAATTATTTGACAAGGGCTTCCAATTATATGGGAATGGAAGTATAAAGACCCACTTCATGTTGTGACTTAGATGTGGAAGCATTGGACTTATGATCAGATGGTTGTGGATATGATTAGGTGAATGGATTCGAGTGGCCAATATTGGATTCCCTTTACTAGTATGGAATAGGTGGATGGAGGATTGGTATGTTGTAAATATTTTCATTGATGTCAAAGGTCTAGTATTTGTGAGAAAGGCCCCATTGCATTTAATGGTATTTTTAATATTCATATCTTGGTTAATGTGTGTTGATATTTATTTAGTATTAGTTAATATATTTTTTGGTTGCATATAAGTCAAAAACGGGCCCATAGAGAAGTCAAAGAGTCATGGGGTGAAGACAAAAGAGGAATGGGACACATTTTTCTCATGAAGAGTCATCATGAGTAATTCTAAGAGTCACCATGTGAAGACAAAAGAGGGTATGGCACATTTTTCTATGAATGGAAACTTTGAGGAATATGAAAAGTAACCAAGATAAAGACAAAAGAGGAAAGGACACATTTACTTATGAAGGGTCACCATGTGATTTTGTAAATGCAAGGATACGAAGGTTCATGCATGTTTGGTGCCATTTTCCATGAGGATTTAAGGGTCACACAAAGGGTGAATGCCAAAGGTCATTTTTAAAAGATATAAATAAAAGATTAAGAAGCCATTTATGATATGCAAGAGAGTGCATGGTTTTTATTTATTTTCAAAGAGATAAAATCATGAGATATTGTAGAGTTATATCATTTGTTGAGCAAGAAAGATTGAGAGATAGTTTTGATTTATACACAAGAGTGGGTTGGTGCTCACAAATATTTGTAAGGGTTTGGTGATCCTATGGGTTGGTTATCACAAATAGTTGCTATGTTGGTGCTCAATGAAAGGGTTGGTGCTCTTGCAAGTTGGTGTTTGCAAACTTTTTAATTTGAGTTGGTGTTCATTCTTATACTTGTGATTATTCTCCATGGTTTTTCCCACTTTGGGGTTTGCACATAAAAATATGGTCTCTCTCTCTCTCTTCTCTCTCTCTCTCTCTCTCTCTCTCTCTCTCTCTCTCTCTCTCTCTCTCTCTCTCTCTCTCTCTCTCTCTCTCTCTCTCTCTCTCTCTCTCTCTCTCTTTCTCTTATGGTGCACATTATTATTTTAGTTTTATTTCATATCTTGAATGTGTGATTAAGTGGTTAAAGAAAATAAATTAGAATAAGTAAAAGATATATAAAATAATTATTCACCCCCATTCTTAATATATTTCATGCTTAAAAATTCCGTATCATAGTAGGTTCCTTTTGAGAAAAATTTAAATCTTGAAGGTAGATCAGGGAAAACATGATAGTTGAAGATAGTGGAGTTAGCTATTTAGAAGAAGAAGAGATTATATTCATATCCATACATGAATATGCCTCTACAAGCAAAAGTATAGATGATCAATAAGAAGAACAAGATGAAGCCAAAGTGAATCTAGAAAGAGAACTTGTTTGTGCCTTGGAAGAGTTAAAATCCCTTGAGAAGAAGAATTGAAGACTAAAGCTCTAGATCAAGAAAAATGAAAAGGGTGAAAGGAAACATTTGAATATCTACAAGTACACTTTGAATAATAAGCCAAGAAAAATGAAAAATATCAAACAACATAGTTACAAAATGTATGTAAAGAATGTGAAAGGTATGTTATTGAAATTGCTTCTTTAAAATTAGATATTGAGAAAACAAATAAAGCAATAAATGATAGAGTATCCAATGATTCAAAATTTAAGAATAACACTAATATGTTGAATAAGATATTAGAAATTAAAAGTTCAATGTTAGATAAGATAGGTATCAAATTTGAAAAAGGGAAAGGGGAGGCCACAGTCAAGGTGTACAAAGAAAAAGGAAAGATTTATGCTTAAGCTCTCACAAATGAAGAAATAAAAAAGGAAGAAGTTAATAATATAGAGGACTTATAAGACAAAAAATCCTAGAAGGAATAGAGTTACAAAAGGAAATTAGGTCAGAGATACACAAATATGTTCTATTTTTATGGTTACTATTTTTATTGTAATTGATATGGTCATAAGAAAATAAAATGTCAAAAAAGGGCTAACAATTTCAGATATAAGGAGAAGGAAACTCATGCAGAGTCAAGTAAAATCCATAACTCTTTTGCACCTTTATCAACATTTAATGAAAATACCATAATGTGTTACAAGTGTAATAAATTTAGACACATAGCTCGATATTGTATAAGCGTGTTTGATTCATTCAATAAGGACCATAGTTCTAAGGATCTATTCATCAAGAATAAATTTTAGATATGTTCATGGTAGAAGAAATAACCTAAAAAGTCTATGTTGGTCCTGATAGATTTGCATGTAAGAAATGAAGAAAATGCATGGTCCATTAATAGTGAATGTTTGAGGCACATGACAAGAGACAAGATAAATTTCATAACCTTGAAGAAGATCAATGGTGGCACAGTGAAATTTAGAGATAATACTACTACCTAATTTGATAGAAAAGGTACACTAAATTTGGATAATGATAGAACTAAAACTAATAATATTTTGTATGTAAAAGGTCTTAAACATAATCTTTTGAGTGTAAGTCAAATCTATGATCAAGGTCACACACTAAATTTTTATGTGTAAGGTTATGAAACTAGAAGGAAGAAGATTTAGATTTGTTGGTTGTAGATGCTTAGATAATAGACAATAATTTGTATATGTTATCAAACATAAAAGGTCAAAGATGTTGTTTGAGTTAGATTGAAGATAGTTGGCTATGACACAGGAGAATAAGACATAAATTTTTACAATCTTGTCAACATCAATAAGAATCAATCAGTTAGAAATCTTCCAAATATTACAAACCCATCCAACATGCTTTGTGAACCTTGTCAGCATTGGATGTAGGCCAAAAGGTGGTTTGAAATAAAAGAGTACTTGACCACTCAAATGTTAGATCTTTTTCACACTAATTTGTGTCGACCTATGAGAACTAAAATTAGTCAAGGTGAGAAATATTTCATGTTAATTCTTGATTATTTTTCATGTATGACTTGGGTAATATTTTTAAATAAAAAATCAAAAGATTTCAAACATTTTAAAGCATTCAAAGCACTAGTTTAGAAAAAAACCAGTTTGAAGATTAAGTGTCTAAGATTAGATCAAGGAGGAGAATTTATGTCAGATCAATTTATTGAGTTTTGTGAATACCATTAAATAAAGAGACATTATTCAATAGCCAAAAATCTATAGCAAAATGGAGTAGTTTAATAGAGAAATGGAAAAATTCAAGAGATGGTGAGGACAATGCTAAATGAATCCAAGATACTAGATAAATATTGCAGAGATAAAGTTGCTACATTAGTGCATATTCATAATAGAGAATTATTGAGAGTCAATAGTGACAAGACTCCTTATGAGCTATGGAATGACAAAATAGTAATAGTTGATTATTTCAAAGTTTTCGACAATAGATGCTTCATTAATAGAACTGATTAAAAATTGGGTAAGTTTAAATCTAGAGTAGATGACGGTATATTTCTCAGTTATTCTATTAAAAGAAAAGCTTATAAATGTTATAATAAAAGAACCAAGAAAATAGCTGAAAGTATGAGTGTCAGAATAAAATAAGATGGAGCACAAAGAATCAATGATCCATTAGACATTCCTGAAATCATTGAAGAGGAAGATTTTGACAAATCAAACGAAGACAAGAAGAAGAAGCTAAGAATAATGATGGTAAGTGAATTTGAGCAAGTTATTTTCTATTTGTTATCCAAAATTCAGCCTAGAACATTTTTAGAAGATATACATGATAAGCATTGGATTAAGGCAATGGATGAAGAATTAAATTAGATAGAAAAAAATGATACTTGGGAATTAGTGCCTAGACCAAAAGATGATAATGTGATAGGAAAAAACATGAATTTATAGAAATAAGTTGAATGAAAATGGAGAAGTGACTGGGAATAAAGAAAGATTAGTATGTAAATGATATGCTTAGATTGAGGGAATATATTTTGAAGAAATTTTTGAACCAATGGAAAGCTAGAGGCTATTAGAATATTTCTTGCATATGCAGTGTTTAAAAATTATAAAGTGTTTTAGATGGATATCAAATATGCCTTCCTAAATGGGAATCTAGAAGAAGAGGTCTAAATTGAGTAGCCTAAGGGATTTATTCTCTCAAATATTGGTATCCATGTATGTAGATTAAAGAAGGCACTGTATGGATTGAAAATAAGCTCCCATAACTTGGTATGCAAGACTTGATAAGTACCTACAGGATCAAGGTTTCAATAGAGGATTTTTTGACAATAATTTATACATGAAAATAGAAGGTGAGAATCAATTGATCGCTATGGTATATGTTGATGACATCATTATTTAGAGGAAACATTGAAAATATGACAAAATAATCTTTTGATAATATGAAAAAAAAATTTGAGATGTCTATTCTTGGAGAATTGTCATTTTTTCTTAGGGTTGTAAATATTTTAGTTAAATAAATAAATTTTCATATCTTAAAGTAAATATGTCAAGGAAATGTTGAATAAATTTGGTTTTAAGGATTGTGTACTAGTTGGCACACCAATGAGTACAAGAAATAAGGTGACCAAGGATGAAGATTCACATGTTGTACATCAATTTCTTGTGTAGATTTATGATTGGTAGTCTTTTATAAATGATAGCATTGAGGTTATACATCATGCATGTAGTAGGTATGGTTGCAAGTTATCAATTAGCTCCAAAAGATAGTCATGTCTAGTTGGTAAAGAAAATATTCAAATATATCAAGGGGACATTGTATTATGGATTTTAGTATCCCACAATCAAAGATTTCACTTTGGGTTTCTTATATAGATTTAAATTGGGTAGGTTTCTTGGATGATAGAAAGATTACAAGTGGAGGATCTTTTTTTTCTCAGTGATAGCTTAGTATCATGACTAACCAAGAAGTAGAATTTAGTATCACTTTTCTATAGATGAAGTAGAATATATTATAGCAGTATTGTGTTATACTCAAGTGCTTTGGATGAAGCAAACTTTCAAAGATATCAAGGTAAAATATGATGAAACCTATTTATATTTTGTGTGACAACACAAGTGCTATTAATATTTCAAAGAATCTAGTGATGCATTCAAGAACAAAACATATTCACATCAGATATCACTTCTTGAGAGAGCAAGTTGAAGATCAACAGGTTAAGATGGATTATATCACTACTATAAAGTGGATTATAGATATTTTCATAAAGGTAGTATCAAAAGACACATTTGATTATCTATGAGAGAATTTGGGATTAATTTCTTTGACTTCTTACCATTGAGGATCAGCATCAGTTGAGAGGGATCTATGTTTTATCTCTAGGATAAGCCCTTTGACGTTGATGTCAAAGGGGGAGAAGAACAAAAAAAGGTATAGGTATAGGTGCAAAAATAGGTACAAAGAATAAGTACAGGTTGCTATAGTAAGGGGGAGTTACTATTTGTTTTTTAGATGGTAGTATGTGCAAGTTGGCATGTACAGTGCAGGTTTTAGGATGTGGTAGTTTCAATTTGAGGTTTCCATTAATGAAAAAGGGGGAGATTATTGGAAATATTATCATTGATGTCAAAGGTCTAGTATTGGTGATAATTCCCCATTCTAGTTAATGGTGTTTCTAATATTCATATCTTAGCTAATGTGTGTTAATATTTATTTCATATTAATGAATATATTTTTGGTTGCATATAAGTCAAAAGAGGACACATGGAGAAGTCAAAGAGTCACAGGGTAAAGATAAAAGAGGAATGGGATTAATTTTATCATGAAGAGTCATCTTGAGGAATTCGAAGAGTCACCATGTGAAGACAAAAAAGGGTATGGCACATTTTTACATGAAGGGAAACTTTGAAGACTATGAAAAGTCACAAAGATAAAAACAAAAGAGTAAAAGATGAATTTATTTATGAAAGGTCACCATGTGACTTTTTAAATGCAAGGATATGAAGGGTCATTCTAGTTTGGTGCCATTTTCCATGAGGATTGAAGGGTCACAAAGGGTGAATTCCAAAGGTCATTTGGAAAGATATAAATAAAGGCTTGATAATCCATTTGTAATATGCAAGAGAGTGCAGGGTTTGTATTTATTTTTGAAGAGAGAAAAGAAGGATATATTGTAGAGTTCTATCATTTATTAACATTGAGAGATAATTGTGTTTTATACACAAGAGGGTTTGGTGCTCTTATGGGTTGGTGCTAACAAATATTTGTTATGTTTGTGCTCAAAAAAGGGGTTGGTGCTTACAAACTATGTAATTTGAGTTTGTGCTCATTCATATACTTGACATTATTCTCCATGTTTTTTCTCACTTTGGGTTTCCATGTAAAAATTTGGCCTCTTTCTCTCTCTCTCTCTCTCTCTTTCTCTCTCTCTCTCTCTCTCTCTCTCTCTCTCTCTCTCTCTCTCTCTCTCTCTCTCTCTCTCTCTCTCTCTCTCTCTCTCTCTCTCTCTCTCTCTCTCTCTCTCTCTCGTGGTGCATATTATTTTTTCAATTTTATTACATATCTTAAATGTGTGATTAAGTGGTTAAAAAAAAAATCAAATTATATATAAGATATATAATATACTGATTCACCCACCCCCTACTCTTAGTATATTTCATGCTTAACATGGTATGGGATCCATGGGATGGGGTTTAGATAGGACGTGAAATAGTGAAAGGGGATTAAAACCTTTAATAATTGATACACCCATCACAATGAACTTCAATAGGATCTCATCCTTATGGGTAGTTATGTATTGGTCAATGAAGTCAGGGTCTAGTTCTATGGTGATGGTTGATAGATGATATATGTAGGATAATGATTAGATAAGTTTCTTAAACAAAATAGATTGAAATGACTGAGTGAGTATGAGAGGTAATGATGAGTATGAGATAAGCTAATGGATTAAGGACTATGATTCAAACTAGCAAGAGGATCATATGATGGGTTCTAGTTATGAAGAAGACAAGATGATTGGATAAGGGATGGTTGATAGTTGATGGGTTTGCTAGATTGAGACTAAAAAAGTAACAAGATGATAAAAAAAATATTGATTATGATATAATGTTTGACCAATATGATTAGGATGATATGATGGTTATAAGATAATAGGATGATAGGATTATCTCAAGACCTTTGACTAATTTTGCTTAAGATGAATGGTAGGTGATTATGTGAGAAAGGTGATTAAGGAAATAGAAAAAAGATAAGTGTGATGATAAAATGACAAAGGGGTAAGTAAAGGTGGATGGTTTATACATATATGTGACCTAGAAGCTAATTAGCATAAGATGGGGTGATGACTAAATGGGTGATGAAGTAAACGTCAAGACAAGTGATTGGGTATGAATTTAAGATAAGAAATAGATAAGATGTGGATGATGAGGTATGATTGAGATGTATTTAGGGTATGAATAATGACATATGGGTATAGTGATAAGATGTAATTAAAAGGATGTACAAGAGAGTTAATTATACACAAGAAGGTAAAAAAAAGGATATACAAGGTGATGGTATAATGTGACAAGATGGTATGTGGATGATTAGGACTATGGATGAGGTAGACTTAGGATAGAATGTAGATGGTGAGACGAGATGGGATTAGGATAGGTGATGGGTTATGATCAAATATATAAGGGGGTGATGTGAGTAAAATGATATGGGAATGATTAAGACTATGATGTGAGTGATGGATAAGGTAAGGTCAATGTGAGGTGTGATTGGTTATGGATGAGGTGGTCTTAAGCTATGTAGGTGATAAGGGTATGACAAATGATCGGTGGATATAGTTTGAATATGATAGGATTATGATAAGGTGGTGGTGATGATAGTATACAAGAGACAAAATGTACGATGGGATGATAGGATGTATAAGATAAGATGTGGGTGATGGGAATGTGGTTAATGATAAGGGGATATGAGTTGGATTAAGATGGGATAAAGACAAGATGGATGTGTCAGAGAAAAAATTATGTATAAGGGGATAGGTTTTGGGATGTACAATATGATGATTATGATTAAGAGTGATGATTAATGATAGATGGAGATAGGTAGACTAAGATGCAATAAAGACAATATGGTGGATGGGATATAGATAATAGGTACAAGATGGATGATGATAATGATAATAATAATTAGGATAGGTAATTGGATGGGGGAGATGACTAATGATGGGTAATACAAAAGGAGAATATGTACAATGAGATGATGATAAGTATGTACAAGGATATACAAGATAAGATTTATGATGGGATGATGACTAAGATGTTGATTAGGATATGTACAAAAGGGAGGATGGGATAGAGATGTATAAGGTGATAGACTGATGATGATGATGGTGTAATATACAAGGTGATATGTATAAAGGACCTAGATAGGATTAGATAGGTAAAAAGTTGACTCAGCTCACAAACAAAATGGGCCTAACACAATACACACCCAAAAAATCAAACCACAACCTATGATTACTAAATTGATGGGTGTGTAACCTAGTGTTGGCACCATCTAAAGGCTACACAAGTGAGGTTGAATGATGGTGATCCATTATGAAATTGACCAAACCCTCTCGACCTTGCTTACACTTGATGGTCACTTGGGTGTTGTTACTAATGCCAGTAGTGGAATCCTTGTTATGGTTGAAAGGTCCTATGTTAGGCTTAATAGGCTCTCTAAGGGCATCTCCTATATACAAGATGGTATATTGGAACACAAATCCATATAGGCTGTTGTCTAATGCTTGGTTTAGAGAGTTAACTCTTCCCTTTCATGGATGACCTATATGGGGTCAATCGCTTAGACTAATAACAACTATCCACGATTGTTATACTCTTTCAAAACATAGAGTTTGGTTAGTGTACGATGATGAAATCCACAATACTAACTCCTATATACTAAGCCCATGCATGGGTGTCAATTACACATTATGTGTTATCTTATGGGGGGTTTGACAAATAGGCAACCACAAAATATGATTAATTAGCTATGTGTGATGGGCACGATATGACAAAGTTATATATAAATCATCAAATGCGTGTAAACACACACACACACAAACACACACACATATGTATGTATATATATATATATATATATATATATATATCTGTATATATATATATATATATATGTATGTATATATATATATATATGTATGTATATATATATATATATATGTATGTATATATATATATATATATATATGTATATATATATGTATGTATATATATATGTATGTATATATATATGTATGTATGTGTATATATATATAATATGATTAAAATTGATATGTACAATGAAAAAAAGATTCAAAAAATGATTCTAAGAGTGCCAAATAGATCTTTCACCAGCATCTTGCAAATACATGGGTTAGTAGTCTTATTATGGCACTCAAGAGTAGTATCTTGCAAAATAAGGATTAGTAGTTTTGATAAGTTTGTCTTTGATGGTTGTATTACCTGTAGGTTAGAACAAAAATTACCCATAGAAATTATTATGACTGTTTATGATTGTTTCGATAAAACTTATGTTTATAAAACTACAAAACTAGTCTTTAAATTTTAAAACTATTATTAATTATATATATACAAGACTATGATTGATTCTGAATATTATATGTTTATTTTATTTTATTTTTATTTTTAACACTTACGATGATGATAAAATGATATTTTAATTAAACATTAACAAAATTGTTTTGTAACTATTATTTTTATGATATAAACCTTTTTCTGTTTCTCTCTTTTTTCCCTTTTTTCCCTTTTCTTTAAATTTATTTATTATTAATAAATTATGATTAAAAATAAGAAGAATAAATCACATTATTTTCTAGAAAATAAAATGCCAGAGGGTAATATTAGTATATGAGTTTAGTAATGAAGTAAAATCATTTGTCGTATAACACAAAATCAAGTTATCATTGGTTAAGCCAAAATGTAATTTAGTTAAACTAGGAAAAATGTGTTTTAATAGTAATACACACACACACACACATATATACGTATATATATGTATATATATACATATATATATATATATATATATATATATATATATATATATACATATATATATATACATATATATATATACATATATATATACATATATATATATAAATATATATATACATATATATACATATATATACATATATATATATATATATACATATACACATATATATATATATACATATATATATATACATATATATATATATATATATATATATATATATATATATATATATATATATATATATATATGTATGTATGTATGTATGTATATGTGTGTGTGGGTGTGTGTGTGTGTGTGTGTGTGTGTGTGTGTGTGTGTGTGTGTGTGTGTGTGTGTGTAGTATTGTTGAAATTATATCTATGAATATCATGGATAAATAAAAGGCTCTAGATTTAAAAACATGTCTTAGAAAAGACAAATGCACACTGAATGCCTCAACAACCTAACAAATTTGTCAAATATTCATGATTTACTGGTGTTGGATTATTAACTACCAAATGTTTTTCTAGATTTGTGACTTGATATTGGAGCCTAAATTTTTTAGAGGTTTCCCAACAAATTTAATATTCCTTGGATTATTACTAACCATTGATCTCCCCTCCCTTTCTCTATTTAACTAACCTCTCCCTCCACCCTCAAATGATGAAGAAGAATGATAGGGAAACCATGCCAAAATAATTCTAGAAATCCTATTGCATATATATAATAAAGTCATAAAGCATCCATTAATAATCCAAAATCAAGCTATCACTTTGTCAATCTGAGACTAAATTACCTACTTGCAAATCTTGGAAGGAGGTAACATAAGGCAAAGGAATTTTGAAAGCTTATTGTCATTCTGATTTGCTATATAAATCCTTCCTATTGAGTAGTTTGTATTTTGAGTGGGAATTTTCATTATTGAATTCATATAGAGATCAAAATCCTACTACATTTTGGAGACCATGGTGGGTACAAAAATGTGCACAAATTTGGGACTTATTCAAAATATTGACAATTAACAATACACACCTAAAATCACTAACACCAATAGGAAAGGATAAATAAAGTAAATTAGAACCAATAGAGCATTCTTATCATCATTTTAACCTTCTCATAGGTCCATTATAGGATTACAACTTATGTGATTGAGCTTGAAGGACTTGATTGTTGGATTGTTTGAAGATGATTGACAATGGCTTCCAAAAGACTATGGATATGGAGAATGGATTTGTGAGTGTTAATGGCTTGTTTAGGATTCACTTGAGCATTCATTCATTCATTATTATTGAGCATGGAGAAGTGGTTTAGTTTTATATGTATATGGTGGGAAGATCTATGGTTCATATTTGAATTTGGTCCATCAAGATCTATGGTTGATGAATTTCCATGGAATTTTCAGTTCCATGGAAATCTTTGGAATAAGACATTTTAGAGGAAGGGGATAAATTAGAGAGATTTATAGAATCCTCAAATTATATAAACCTTCCCATTGGTTTTAGGGGTTTAAGGAAGGCTAGTGTAGGGTTGTAGGTGGTTAGGTGGGGTTATGGGAATTTTAAATTCCCATATAATGGATAAGTAGGATTAAATTAGGATAATGTGATATTTAAGATGAATTAATTATAAAATAGGATTAGACTAAGGATAGTGAAATGGAGAGTAACATAGGGAGGAAAATATTAGATAAATGGACTAGGATTAGGATAAATTAACAAGATAAAATGGGTTAATAAAAATTAGTGTTGACTAATAGGAATATTAGTTGACTATAATGAATTATTCAATTTTAGGTACATACAATGATTCTCATGATTTCATGTTTATTTCGTAAAACTTGTAATATGTTTTTGATTAATTAAATTAAATTGGTTAGATTCATCTATGATAAAACTAATTATGATATTAATAATGATAAATTATTAGCTCTCTTTAGTATCACATATTTTAAGAATATTGAATCTAAAATACCTTTGGTTACTACTCAAAAGGAAAGGTCATGTCTAACACATTACTTTCCTCCTCCCTCTAGAACTCAAGGTAGTGAATAGTACCATCCTTACACTATTATATATCCAATGATTATATTATATATATATGTCCACATTATTATAATATGAAGAGGTGGGATGTATACTTTTGTGAAATTTTACTTGAATATTTGATCTAAAATGTTAAGTATTTGTGCTTAGAAAGTTAAATCTTCCCAACCCATTAAAACTAGAATTCCTGATGTGTCTATGCATGGTAAGTCTCAATCCTTAAATAAATATATTTAGAGTGTTGACATTCTTGCTTACCAGATTCTTACTATGATGTATTACATAAATATGTTACAAAAACAAGTCTAAACTTTATCTCTAAAGGTTAATTCACTTGAAGTTAATGTTGTACATGTATTAGTGATCACATGTGTTAGAAAATATTTTTGTTATAACATATTGTGTGTGAGAGAGTGAATTGTGATAAAAAAAAAATCACATAAATACGCTTGGTTGAGACATCTTAAGGATATAAGAGAGAACATATAAGACAGAGAGAAGTTGAAAGATCTGTGGGATTCATGAAAAGGAATAACTCCTTATTCTAAGGAGCTTAATATGCTTATATATCTAAGCCATTATTATGAAATCAATAATGAAATAATAGTGTGTAACACTCTAACCAAAATATTATTTATTTTTAGAATAATTTAATATTTGAGTGTGATGGAAATGTTTTAAGGGGAATTTGTACTATACTTGCCCCTATCAATGAGAGAAAACTATCCATGCCTAGGATCTTATGTTTGGATATCACTATTATATATTTGTTCAGATCCATGTAATCTACATCGATTGAAGAATTCAATACAATGTGTTTTACTCCACGTTTTGTGATTTCTTCCAGTGACATTGATCTCACTCTCCTACATGGCATCTACAATCTCCCTGGATATCTATGAAACAAAACCAACACCAACCTATAGTTTTAAATCCATTGTTTGCATGTTTTTTATAATTTCACTAGAATATAGTTGTAATGTGGTAATTAAAGGTGTATTAAATATTTGGTTAGTGAAATTATGTGTTCAAACTCATAATTGCATATAAATTGTAATTTTTTAATAGTGATAAGTCAGTTTAGTTTTATTTTTTTGGGTCAAATAGTCTACGTTTCGTTTGTCATAATGTGATTTTAGGTTACAAATTTTAATGTATAAGTGCATCAAGTTTTATATGTATTTAGTAGATGTTTGAAATATAATTTTTTTAATAAAAATATAGGTTTATTTTATTTATTATTTTGATTTTTAATTATATTTTTAGCGATATTTTAAATTTAATTTTCTATAGTTTAATAGTGTACAAATATTATATTATGTCTAAAGTGTTTATATTATGTAGAATCTTTTTTTTATTGTGTTGATAAATCATGTCAGTATATCTTAGTGCATTGTAAGAGTAAAAATGATAAATAAATCCTTGTAAAGAGACATTATAAGGTGAATCTGACATCCAATGGATGTTTCAATATTGTAGGGGTTTGATTATTAAGAAATATGCATATTAGTTTTATGTAATAATTTATTGAGTAAGTATATTCCCTATGAATGTTAGAGGTTGGATGAAAAAAAGTGACCTCGAGTTAGTCACTAAATCAAGTATTGCATTATGCAATAGTAGTATATCAAATGTTTGTGCCAAACTAGCAAAAGCCAAGGGTAATATCTAATAGTAGTAGATATTTCCTAAGTTGATCATGGTCAAGTGGTAGTGATTAATGATAGAGGATATTAAATAAGACAACAAGAAATTTTTTATAAGAATATTTTATTTTTTTAGTTGATAAATGGTGTATAAAAATAAATTAATGTAATCTATAATATCCCTTTCTAAAATGGTAATGCAAAGATCTAAACAAAGAAACTATAATATATGTGTCAATGATAATTTGACTAGCTTGGTTGATGTGTTTGAGAGAGTTGGTTGGTGTGTCTAAATTCATGAAGTATGTATTCATATGAATAGGTTAATGGGCCCCTATTCATGACTGGTGAGGTTTCCATAATCATGTGAGTGCAAAGACCATGAATAAGTTCACGGGTTCCTCTTCATGTTTCTTAGTCATCAAGTAATGTTTTTAATACATAGATAAACATAAACCTCTATCCTCTATTAGTCCCTCCTATTTGGATCTTAACCCAAATATTCTCTTTTAGTTGAAAATTATTTTCTTTGGGCATATGGACCATAGGTCTATCTACACCCTTGTTGCTTCATAACCCTAATTCTACATTATAAATTTAGTAACACATCCACACACCATTTATGGTCTCTTTTAGTCATAAAAAACCTGAATTTACTCAATTGGAAGATCTATTCATTCATGATTTTCTTATACACACCAATGGCTCTTGACAAGACTAATCCTCCTTGTTAGCCCTCCAAACACCTAAACCTTCAAGGCATAAATCATACATAGGTTTTTACAATAGTATAAAGCCATTTTTAGAAACCCTTTATCATATTTAAATTCATCCTAAAGTTGTAGGTTCCATTCATATTGTAATTACCTTTTCTCTCTTTTAGTTCTTTCCAATTATGTATTTATATGCCTGATACACTCCCAAAATGATGTAAACAATATTAGTATGTATGGTACTTGTCCAAAAATCCAAAAATCTTATATAACACATCAAATAGAGTCACATTACAAATTTTTATGAAATTCAAAGTGTAGAAACATTAGTTACTCCATTTTCTATTTCAAAACCCTAGGTTTCATCTTATCAAGCTTATGTAAGGCTAAGATCTATGAAATTTTTGAGTTTTACATACCTTACTAAATCACCATATATCTTCAAAAGGCAAATATGTAGGATTATAAGTTACAAACATGATTGTGTTAATGGAATGATGGGTTAGGATAAGACTCTTTCCTTATTTAATTAATTAATGATCTATTTGGGTCTATATAACATTACTATAACATTTACAAGAGATTATGTCTTCATTTTCCTTGCCTATGTCAACAAGTTTACATATTAACATTGAGATATAAAACTACTTCATGCATTGAAAATGTTCATAAGCCTTAGTAAATAATTCACTATCCTCTCCACACTTCTAAATTTTTAAATATCTCACAATAAAACCTTTATTTTCTTTCCATCTTGACTGTGCAAATAGGGTTCCTCTCAAGACTACATACAAAAAATTTATTTATCTCCTATCCCTTTGATGGATTCCTAAGAATAAAAATGGATTTTATTCATCAAAAATAAACTCCTCACTATTTTTAATATCTCACCATAATTTAAGAACCCATAAACCACTATCCACAATATCCACTAATTGATTATTCTTGACCATAACACATAATTGTTCTTAATTGATTGTACTGTAAGTTGTAATTTTGATATCTGTCAAGATAATTATTGAAACACAAAATAATAATGAATCATTAAAAAAAAAAAAAATTATTAATATTAATATCTTTCATGTAATAATTATTCTTCTAAATATCTCTTAATTCCATTCACAAGCCTATATACAAACCATATATAGAATTTCTCTTTTGCAAGTAGACTTCCTTCATATATTCATCTTCTCTTGGATATATATATATATATATATATATTATATACTCTAAAATAATCATAATATCACTCCCAATATATCACTTATATGAAAATCATCACTATATTCATAAACATGCAACACCTTCCTTCTTCCTTGCCAAATCCATGCTTAGAGGGCATTTATAAATGCCTAGTTCTTGCTTTAATTTTATTCATGTATTTCACATTGATAACACCCTAATAAAACTTATAGGACAAATTATGACACCTTAAAAACATCATTATTCATTTATATTTAACAAAAAACCTTTAACCCTTTTAAAACATAAACACAATATTAAAATATCAAAGTTTCTCATTTTGGTAGAAAATGCCAAAGAGCACTAAACACAACAAAAAATGACTTTATAGGATTTTTTAAAACATTTTATGGGGTATTTCATGACCCATGAAAACCTCTAAGACCAATTAATCCTCATCTCTAACCATTCATCTTCTCTTTTTAGTCTTGTATACTGATGCTTATACATCATACTGGGAAAATTTAAGCTCCAAATCAAATGCCTTTTTTCCATCTTATTTATTATTTATTTCCAATTACTTTGTTGATATTTTATTATCCTTTTTTTTTCCTCTCAATTTTACTTTCTCTTCTCAGTTGCATTTTGTATTGTTGTTTCCTTTCCTCATTTTGTCTCTTGACTAGCTCTTCTTGTAATTCAATGGAGTATAGAAACATTTGTATCCCTTTATCATCTTCATATTTTGACCATTATATTTTTGAATCATCCTCATTATATTATATCTCTTTGTCATATTCTTCTTCAACCATCTAATTTTTAATCACATTTTTTATTTGTGCTTCATGGTTCCTTCCTTTCGTACTTATCTTAGTCTTTTCATGTACTCCTTATTGTCCTATCTTCTTGGTAATGTTTTCCATCTTGTCTTCCTTCTTTAATGGCTCTTATTTTTATTTTATTATTTTCATATCTCTAATTAAACTTTATTTCACCTTTTCATCAATAGATGTTGATTTGTGAATAAGAGTCTTCACATGGACTCTTTGATCAACTTGATAAATCATTCTCCTCTTTAAATTAGGTTCAAATGTACTCAATACTTTTCATTGAACTTATTCCAATATAATGCTTATGCCTATGTTCAATTGTAGTAGAAACACTATCATTCAAATAGATCAATTTTATATGTTATTCTTGTTTATTCACTTGCTCACCTTGTTGTGGTTTATTTTCTTAAAGTTATTCATTTGTTGGCATATTAATTAGATTGGCTTTTGGGATAGATTTACCCTCTCTTTTCTCTCTCAATAAAAACCAAATATTATTCTCACCTTTAATCACCTTTGTATAGTATAGGCCTCCTCCAAACATGCATTCTTCAGAAAACTACCCTCTTGACTATTTTTGATATCCTTTGCTCAATCATGAGCTCTTTGACTTCCTTAATTCTTAGATCTTATTTTTATATTATTATTTAACCCTTCATCATCTCGTATGCTCCTCCATGATTCCATTTCCCATCTAATTACTTTTGTGTCACATACACTTACTTTATTTTAAATTTATTAAACATAATCATGCCTGCTTTCTTCTATTGCTAACCTATAATAACTTGCACCTATTGTGCATTGAAATCTTATTCTTTACCTCTATCATATTTCCTATCTATGTCCCAAACCTATGTTGATTCCTATAAATATTCATATCTAATTGCTCTCAATATCCTGATTTTTTATTTCTTCTCCTCATTTACTTTCCAAAACACTGGTACTAACCTCAGTTGTAACTTTGATTTACTCTTCAAATGATTTCTTATCTTCAAATTTTATGTCCACTTCATCATCTTTGCTTGGCTATAACCTGCACCATTGACATCTTGAATGTTTATCACATCTTATTTATGAGATCTACTTGTCTTTGTAAAGACCTCACAGTCCTTCTTAGTTTCTACCACACTTGCTTATTTATTCAAATTCATCCTCATACTAAAAACCATTTGACCATACCACCCATCAATATTTATCTTCGTAAGCATCTTATCCTTGATGGTTTGTTTATTTCCACCTACTCATTGCTTTTTCCTTCACTTTTTTCTCTATGGTCTTCACATGAGACCAAATCATCACCTTTGTCATCATTGACTAAAGACTTCTAATTTTTTGATTTTTTTTGAGACCATATATCTATTTTTATTAAAAAATTATCCTTTTATTTTATGTTCTTATTTAATCTATCTTTCAATGTGATAGCTTAATCCTTCCTCTCCCTTTGTTTTAAGAGCTCACATAGATCCATATTGGCCTCTTGCATCTTATGTGCCAATGTCTTATTATCTTATTCATTATTTTAATTCGTGGTTAAGTCCATGGCATGTTTGTGGTATTTTTGTACAGTAAGTGTCAAGGCTGACACTCTTTCATCCTACAACTCATCTTTTACACCTGGATACATATACTCAAAAATACCATTAGAAATAAATCATCTAAGCATTGTAAACTCATCAAGTGATATTTGCCTTAGTACTTGACATCCTTATTTAATTTCTCCCATCATTAGGAATTTTTTATCTTCAAAAATTGCTTTATTTTTCATGAATTTATTCATTTCTCTCTCTAATTATTTTCAAAGCAACATTTTTTCACTTTTTTTTGGTAAATGTCCTTTGCTTCTCCATGAGTAGACTAATAGTTGTTAAAGGTAAAATCACTGAGAGGGGGGGTTAAATCAGTGATGCTAAATAATCCAATTTAATTCCCAAATCTTAAACATTTAACATATATCAACTTGATCAAGAAACATAAACATGAAAGCACATACATCTAAAGCATACATAAGAGCATATATCACGTGAACAAATCATATATGTGGGAGACCCTTTTAGGGGATAAAAAACAATAAACCTTAAAATATGGAATACAGTCCTATAAAACAAGATCCAACATTTAGACCAGCATCAACTAATCAAGGAACACCCACCCTTTAATTTTGTCAGGTACCCATTTGACCTTTAACTAGCTCCAACCAGCAAAGAAGCTACAATTCCCTATGTAGCCAAGCACCTACTCAGCTACATCTAACCTAATTTCCACCTATGATATAATGTCAAACACACCTAATTATTTACTCCTCTTTCTTTAACTCTTCACCACTTAATCTCTCTCAAACAACCTCTAGGGCTTACTCACTAAACTAGCCTCTTCTGAACTTATTGGGTCCAATGACTTGTGTGTCCATATTCATCACCTCTATCAAATAATCATGATTGATATTTTTCATGATATGATGGTCCTAATATACCTATACCTTCTCTTTCAAATTTTAACTTATTTTCTTGAACCTGCACACACATAACCAGCACAATTGGTCCACTTAGACCTTATACTTATGCCACTCTCTTCCTTTAACCCATTTTGGTTGGCTTAAATTATTTACATATTTGTTATAACTTTAATATAGGTTAATAAACATGATAAAATTGAAAACCATAATATTCATAGTTATATCATTAACTCTTTATCCCCAAACCACCATTAAGTCTTATTAAGACCTAAACCAATTAGGCCATCATACTCACACTTTATATGTGAGACTACTTGAACCACCTTTATCCTTTAACAATGATTAAAACACATAAAAATTATTTACAATATCACCTTGACTACACCCATATGGTTACATGCTACTTGGAACACCAACTCACACTTTCAACCTACCAATTAAGTCTCCTTGCTCTTCAGGTCTTCATACATAGAAAACATACTCTAAATTTTTTAGATAAACTACTCAAATATTTTAGATAGGGATACGATTAGATAATATAGGTGAATATTTTACTATATTTTAAACACATTTATGTTATTTAGACACTTAAACATAGGTTTTACGCACCCAAATCAACTCTCTAAAAATGACCACTCAGACTGGTCACACACAGTAAAAATATAGTCAAGCTATTTTGACCCTCCATATCAGATCAAAGGCAAAATATGTCAACCAATTCCTTCTCGTAAGACTTAAAAACTTATAGAAAATATACACACTCATTTTCATCTTAAATTCTATTTAAAACACCCTCAACTTACATCTATAAGATGGGCACTCAATCTGCTAGTGCATTCAACAAATACAGTTAACTTATAAGCCTTTGTTAATATTGAATATGGATTGTTAAAACATATAAAATAAAAATAGAAGGCCATAATGTAGTCTATAACATTCTCCAATATTTATATAATCTTGAAACATCAAGACACTATCAAGAACAACTCAACTATCTTTCTTATGTCACTTTCAGAACATGGTCAAGCACACAACCAACTTTAGATCTTAATAACTTTGATTGTACGAACATTCAAACCTTATAATAAGATTCTCTAGATGTTCCATGAAGTCCTCTTCTATATTTATTTTTAATTCATCATAAAAATTTTCCTAGATCAAAGTATATATCTCAAATCTAAGCATTGGTTTTCCATCACAAATTTGAATATTTAAATTCCAATGGTCATTGTGTAGATGTTAAACATCAGACACTTTGACCTCATCTCATGCTCCCTAGAAAATTTTAAATAACATGATTCATCAATCTCCTTATAAGTATCCTATCTTTAAATCTATAATTCTCATCATTTACCTTTGACACCGACATGTGTGATTAAGATAATTGGCACCCTTGTGTGCCTTCTCAGCACATTGACTATGAACTCCAATGAACTTCCACCACTTGGCATCCCTGCATGCCTTCTAAACATATTTTGACATATTGACTAAATAATCACCATTGGATTACTAATAATAAGATCATGCACTCTATTCGATCCTTGTCCCATTAGATAAATTTCTCATAGTTAGAACTTTGATATAATTTAACGCTCATCATAGATCTTCAATATCACAATTTTGGATAAATATGTGAACTTAGTAAATTGTATCTTAGAAGCCAAATTTTAAACTTAATAACCTTTTATACACTCCATATCTAGACCTAAAATTTGAAATATATTATCTCCTCACATAGGAGAATCGATCCATGTATCAAATTGCTCCTGAAACTTTCACACATGGAAATATGATGTCATCAATTTGCTTACTCAATTTTATCTGTTAAGAAGACTACTTGAATCTAGACACTCATTTAACTCCTCTAATGAATTCCATTTACTTTCTTAAGCATTATAAGCACTCATAAACACCCCATATGGCCTCTATAGCATGTCCATATCATCAATATCATCCATCAATTTCTTTACTAAGTCAAATACTCTCCAAGCCATCAATCTGATCACTTTGTCATATTTTCACTAGTACCCCATGCTCTCTTTGAAATCAATGACAATCAAACATCAATGTCAATGCTCAATAATACCCCTCTTTATCATTGATGGAAAAATAGACTCAAAATGACTTCTTACTCATTTGAACTTATTCATTCTAATCTTTCTCCCCCTTTGACATTAATGACAAAGGGTCTCTTCCTTAATATGCCAACAATTATTCCTCAACATCATATATGCATTCAAGCATATGAATCAATTATCCCCCTTTCACATACACCAATCTAAACATAGACTTATCTAATTTTTGGACCTCATAAACTACTCATAAAGCTTAAAAATGTCCCCTTAACATCATGTTCCATCTCATGTCATCTATTTTAAAAACGTATACCAATCTGAACTTTGGCTTCTCTCATCCTTGGACCTATCAACCTATAGATCTCACAATCTCTCTTTTCTCATGCATAAATATTCAATACCTTGTCAAAACATATGACTTAGATTTATCAATCCATCATATTAGTCTTTTTGACTTCACAACTATAAAATACATATTCACACTTCTATCATGACTAAAGCATATTTACATATGTTTCCCCTCACATCATGCACTTTTTCAACCCACTCAAGCTAAATAAGTTAGCTCTACCTTACCAACAATTTCTTTAAATGATATTATTATCTTACAACAACAACCAAAGATCAACTACTATCCACCATGATTCCTCTTTCTTGTCAAGTGTCTTGAATTCTAGATATAGACACTGTAACCCATAATGTCCTAGAACAATGTGAAACTAGGAGTTGTCCACAACTCCCCATATTCCTTATCTTCCTTTTCATATGATAATGATATTTCTTATTCTTCTTAGGATTAAGAAAATACACATGCTCATACACTACAATACTCTCATTTTATTTTAAAAATGAATTGACAATACATGGGGACAACAAATATTCATGACATATATTTTCATATGAAGAAATAACCTCATCCTTTATTGAAAATTGATTTTCTTTGCATGAAATTTTCTTAATAATAATAAGATGTTAAGGTGTGGAGCCTAAAATCTTCACATATGAGTGCATTACCAAAATTGTAGGTTTACACAGTCACCAGCATCGGTCAGGAGCGACCGACGTTGGTCTGGTGTAGTTGAAGAGACACCGGCGTCGGTAGAGGATCGACTGACATCAGTCACAGGCAAGTAGGCAGGAACCAGCATCGGTTACCTGTGCGTCTAGAATGCTATTTCTGAGGACAGAAGTGAGTGTTTACATGATGAGTTTAAGTCTTAGTCTTAAGTTCACATTTCAATTATTAGTAAGATTGTTTTTAGAGCCCTTGTTCAAGAGGCTTAACTATTGATTGTAAGTGCATGCTCAAGTTTCCTAATTCTATATGTAGAATTAGATCTTCTTAGCTTAGTGTGATTATTGTAGTAGTTCATTGTATGTGAATGTTGAAGAAAATTACAAAGTTGCATCAATCCAGGTTGTTGGAGTTGATTGTACTTGAGAGAGAGAGCTCTTAAGGGATAGAGATCTAGAGAGAGATCTTGTGCATCTAAGAGAGGTGTGGAAGAAAGAAGTTTCTTCAATTGTATTCCTTTTGTAAAGAGTTTAATACAAGTTTTTAGGGTGGTTTCTTGTATCTCTTATTCTTTGATATTATCTGATTCTAGTTACTTATCTATCTGATTTAATTCTGTGGTTTATTGCTTTCATAAGTGTAATCATATTGTTGGTTGATCCCCAACAAGTGGTATCAGAGCTTTGGTTGTAGGTTTAGAGTTTGATATCCAATAATTGGTATCAAAGCTCAGGTTCACTAACAGGTGGTTCAGATCTATGTAGTGTGTATTGATTACAGGTTGCTCATAGGAGTTTCTGTAGGGATTTCTATTTGAGTGGGAGAAGCAATGGCAGATGAAAGTAAACTGAGAATGGAGAAGTTCAATGGCAAAAAATATCAATATTGGAGAATGCAGATAGAGGACTATCTGTATCAGAAGGATCTATACTTACTGTTAAGTGGGATTGCAAAGAAGCCCATAGACATGGAGGATGAAGAATGGGAAGTTCTTGATAGAAAGGCTCTGGGGTCTATAAGACTGAGTCTAGCATCTACTATGATATATAATTTATCACAGGCAAAAACAACGGTAGAGTTGATGACTACTCTAGCAAATTTGTATGAAAAACCCTCAGCTTCTAATGATGTATATCTTATGAAGCAGCTATTTAATTTGCAAATGCAGGAAGGTGGATCTATATCTAATCACCTGAATGATTTCCATGGTATTGTAAATCAATTATGTTCAGTCAAAATTGTATTTGATGATGAAATAAAAGCTCTTTTAATATTATGTTCTTTGCCTGAAAGTTGGCATAGCTTAGTAATGGCAATTAGCAATACTACATCTGCATCAAATATTTTAAAAGTAGAGGATGTTGTTAGTGTTATCTTGAATGAGGAAATTTGTAGGAAAAGCATAGAAGAGACATCTAGGAACACTTTAAGTTTTGAGAGCAGGGGAAGGCAAAAAGAGAAGAGCAAGAAAGGGAGATCAAGATCTAAGTCTAAGGGGAGAGGTAGATCCAAATCAAAAAATGGCAGAAGGCCACAATGATAGAATTGTGGAAAGATGGGGCACATAAGCAGAGATTGCTGGTCAAAGCCTAAGGAGGACAATCAGCACGAAGGAAAAGAAGAAGAAAAGGTTGCAGATATTGCACAAGATGCTTTAATATTCTCTTTGCATAATAATATAGAATCTTGGGTGTTAGATTCTGGTGCATCTTTTCATGCTACCCCTAATAGGGAATATTTCTGTGACAATATCCATGGAGATTTTGGAGTAGTATATCTAGGGGATGATGAACCCTGTAAAATTATTGGCAAAGGTAAAGTGCAGCTGAAAATGTAGAATGGAAACACATGGGTGTTGAGAGAAGTTATGCATGTTCCTAGCTTGAAGAGAAATTTGATTTCTGTAGGAAAGTTAGGGGATGAGGGTTGTACAGTAACTCTCACAGCAGAATCTTGGAAGGTGACCAAGGGTGCACTTGTTATGGCCAGAGGTAAGAGAGTAGGTACTCTCTATTTGTGTAATTGTGTTACTAACAATTCTCCTTCTGTATTATCTACTTCAGATGTGGATGCAAAATTGTGGAACTCAAGGCTTGGCCACATGAGCGAGAAGGGGATGTCAATTCTTAATTATAAAGGTAAGCTTTCAAATTTGAAAAGCATGGATCTAGAATTTTGTGAGCACTGTGTATTTGGAAAACAAAAAAGGGTTAGTTTTCTCAAGACTGGGTCTACAAAGAAGAAGCATAAGTTGCAGCTTATTCACACAGACGTGTGGGGACCGGCTCAGGTAGCTTCTATTGGAGGATCACAGTACTATGTTTCATTCATAGATGATGCTATAAGAAAGGTATGGATCTACTGTATTAAGAAGAAATCTGATGTATTTAAGACTTTTAAGATTTGGAAAGCTATGGTTGAGAATGAAACAGGGAAAAGATTAAAGTGCCTGAGATCAGATAATGGTGGAGAGTTCTACAGTTATAAGTTCAACTGGTATTTTTACATGCATGGAATCCATAGGCAAAGAATAGTTCCAAGGACACCTCAGTAGAATGGTATTGCTAAAAGGATGAACAGAATAATCATGGAGCATGCAAGATGTATGAGATTGCATGCTGGTTTGCCCTTAGAGTTTTGAGTAGAAGCTGTTGACACTGTAGCATACCTGATTAACAGAGGACCCTCTACAGCTCTGGATGGTGGAATTCCAGAAGAGGCTTAGACAGGTAAAAAGGTAGATCTCTCTTTTCTCAAAGTTTTTGGTTGTGAAGCCTTTGTGCACCTAGATAAGGAAAATAAAAAGAAGCTCGATGCTAAGTCTATGAGGTGCACATTTATTGGCTATGGCTCAGATGATTTTGGTTTTAGATTTTGGAATCTAGGAACTAACAAGATAATTAGGAGCCATGACATTGTTTTCAATGAAAAAGTTGTGTATAGTGATCAGCTGAAGAAGCTAAATCAATCTGGGCAAAACAATAGTGAATTGGATGAGGTGATGGTCCAAAATGAGCTCGCGAAAAAAAGAAATAATCACTTGCAAGAAAACACAGAGACCGACATTGGTAGTATAGGAACCGGCATCGGCAGAATAGAAACCGATGTCAGTCATATAGAGACCGATGTCGACAGGACAGGCACCAGTGTCGGTCAGGCAGAACCGGCGTCAGCCAGTAACAGGTCTGGTGGTGACCGAGGTCGATCACTGTCAGAGAATTTGGGTGGACAGCGTGTTGTGAACGAGTCTCAGACACCCATCAGGAGGTCTAAAAGGGTAAGTAAGCCTCCAATTAGATATTCTCCTTCATTATTCTATTTATTGCTAACTGATGGTGGAGAACCAGAGAGTTTTGAAGAAGCAATACAGGTGGAGTCCAAGAGTCAGTGGGAGCGTGGCATGGTTGAGGAGATGGAGTCCTTAAGAGAGAACCAAACATGGGATTTGGTTGAATTTCTAGCTGGTAAGAGAAAACTGAAGAAGAGATGGACCTACAGGTTGAAAGAAGGTGAGAATGGACAAATGAGATATAAGGCTAGATTGGTGGTGAAAGGATTTGCACAAAAGCCAGGTATTGATTTTGGTGAAATTTTTTCTCCTGTTGTTAAAATGACTTCTATACGGATTGTACTGTCTTTGGTTCCTGTTGAGGATTTGCATCTTGAGCAGCTAGATGTTAAGACAGCGTTTCTTCATGGAGATTTGGATGAGGAAATTTATATGGAATAGCTGGAAGGATTTGAGGTCAAAGGCAAGGAGAAGTTAGTGTGCAGATTGAAGAAAAGCTTGTATGGCCTCAAGCAAGCTCCTAGACAGTGGTATTTGAAATTTGATAGGTTTATGACTGAGCATGGCTATAGTAGGTGTCAATCTGACCATTGTGTGTATTTTAAGAGATTAGATAATGGTAGATATATTATTCTAGTGCTATATGTAGATGATATGCTAGTTGCAAGATCACACATGCAGGATATCTCTGAGCTTAAGGTGAAATTAGCTCAAATGTTTGATATGAAGGATTTGGGAGTAGCAAAGAAAATTCTTGGCATGAGCATTAAGAGAGACAGGAAAAATCACAGGTTGATATTGTTTCAAGAGGATTATGTGGACAAGGTGTTGAAACGGTTCAATATGCAGGATGTTAAACCGGTAAGCACACCTTTGGCTGGACATTTTAAGTTGAGTAAAGAACAATGTCCTAATTCACATGATGAGGTAGAGTACATGAGTAAGGTTCCATAGTCTTCCACAGTAGGAAGTTTGATGTATGTAATGGTGTGTACTAGACCGGATATTACCCAAGCAGTGGGAGTTGTAAGTAAGTATATGGCCAATCCAGGTAAGGAACATTAGAAAGCAGTTCAGTGGATCCTTAGATATCTGAGAGGAACCAGTATTAGGCACTTGTGTTATGGAGGTTCAGATACTTCTCTACATGGTTATGTAGATTCAGATATGGCAGGTGATTTGGATGGCAGGAAGAGCACTATAGGTTATGTTTTCACTATAGGTGGAACGGCGGTTAGCTGGATATCTAAGTTATAGAAGGTTGTTTCCTTGTCAACTATAGAAGCAGAGTATATTGCAGCCACAAAAGCTAGCAAAGAGATGATATGGATGACACGGTTCATGGAAGAGCTTGGAAGGGAGCATGGGAGTTGTAGATTGTATAGTGACAGTCAGAGTGCAATCCACTTGGCTAAGAATTCAGCTTTTCATTCAAGAACAAAGCACATACAGCTAAGGTACCATTTTATACGACAGGTATTGGAAGATGGTGATTTGAAGCTGGAGAAGATCCATATAGATAGGAATCCTACTGATATGTTAACCAAGCCGGTTACAAAGGAGAAGTTGAATCTTCATTCAACTTTTGTTGGTCTTCATGATTGAGTTGAAGATGGAAGAGCTAGAAGATGTTGCTGTACAGGTACTGGTGCAACTGTTTATCTCCAAGTGGGAGATTGTTAAGGTGTGGAGCCTAAAAGCTTTACATATGAGCGCATTACCAAAGTTGCACGTTTACACAGTCACTGGCGTCGGTCAGGAGCGACCGATGTCGGTCTGGTGCAGTTGAAGAGACGTCGGCGTCGGCAGAGGATCGGTTGACGTCAGTCACAGGCAAGCAGGCAGGAACCGGCATCGGTTACCTGTGTGTCTAGAATGTTATTTTTGAGGACAGAAGCAAGTGTTTGCATGATGAGTTTAAGTCTTAGTCTTAAGTTCGCATTTCTATTATTAGTAAGATTGTTTTTAGAGCCCTTGTTCAAGAGGCTTAATTGTTGGTTGTAAGTGCATGCTCAAGTTTCCTAATTCTATATGTAGAATTAGATCTTCTTAGCTTTGTGTGAATTATTATAGTAGTTCATTATATGTGAATGTTGAAGAACAGCATAGAGTTGTATCAATCCAGGTTGTTGGAATTGATTGTACTTGAGAGAGAGAGCTCTTAAGGGATAGATATCTAGAGAGAGATCTTGTGCATCTGAGAGAGGTGTGGAAGAAAGAAGTTTCTTCAATTGTATTCCTTTTGTAAAGAGTTTTAATACAAGTTTTTAGGGTGGTTTCTTGTATCTCTTGTTCTTTGATATTATCTGATTCTAGTTACTTATCTGTATGATTTAATTCCGCAATTTATTGCTTTCATAAGTGTAGTCATATTGTTGGTTGATCCCCAACATAAGATGTCCTCTTAGATACTTACATACCTTAGAACTAGCCTCATTTAACATTTTCCTCTTTTTTTTAGCTTGACTTGAACTGACTCTTTTTTCTCCTTTTCTATCTAAATAAATGATACATTCTTTTGTCATTCCTAAACCTTCTTCATATTTGAATCCTCTTTTTATTTATTATGAATTACACCATGATTTTTAGCTCAACTAATTTATTTTTCCTTTTCTTCACTTCCTTGGGATTCCATACCAAGGATTGAAATTTATTGAGCACACTAAGATGTCCATTCACCTCTTATGAATTTGTTGTTCCCAAAATTAGCTACACTCATTTTTGGAATAGCCCCTATGAAACTTCATATAATGTTTTCTCTCTAAGTTCATTTTTTGAGACAAGTTTTTGTTGTTCTCATGTTTTCTCTACTAGCCTCATTCAAAGTTTGTGACATTCCCTTAATTGTGTTTTCCCAAAAATGTGAAAATTGTTACAATATTGATATGACCAGAGGACAAAGTTTTCATTTCCTAGAGTCAGTGTTTTCTG
Source organism: Torreya grandis (assembly GCA_037957365.1). NCBI lineage: Eukaryota > Viridiplantae > Streptophyta > Pinopsida > Cupressales > Taxaceae > Torreya > Torreya grandis. Next base: position 1,876,346 of record JARHVA010003175.1, read on the forward strand.
GCATTTCCATCCAAGGGCAGTATTTTTTTCCACCACTACATTTTCTTTACATCCTTCATGTAAAGGCGACATTTTTCACCGCCCTTGCATTCATCATTCAAGATCCACAATTTTTGCCGCCCTTGCATCTTTTGGTCTCTTCCATGTAGGAGTATAAAATTTTGCTGCCCATACATCCCTATTTTCTCCTCTCCTCTGGGTGGAAGGGTGGTGATTTTTGCCACCCTTACTTATTTTTCTTCTTCAACATGCATCAGCGGTAATTTTTGCTGCCGACATACTTTCTCTTTGACGTGCATAGGTGGAAATTTTTGCCATCTATGCACAATAAATTCTCCAATATGCAAGGGTGATAATTTTTTCCACCCCTACATACCTTCTCCCCATTTTTCCTAAAACAAGAAATTTTCATTTTTCCTATTTTTCGTGTTCGCTCCCCTTTTCTTTCTCTTTTTGACCTGCTCACACCTCATTGATTTCAAGTGAATTTCCCTAATCATGATCATCACATGTTCAATTTTCCCAGATTTCTAATTTTTCCCCTGATTGCACAATCATGATTCTTACTGCAGTTTCTCTAAAGGATCCCTCTTCATCGACATTTTTTCAACAAAAGTTCTAGATCACTGAAGTTTCTTTGAAGAAGTTGAAGACAATGAAGTATAACTATCAAGGTGTTTTTCCAATCACCTCAGTTGCTTCTAATGTTTATGACATTAAGGATATAGAGATTGGGCACGTGGATATGGCTAAGTTCATAGAAAGAACCAAATCAAGAAATCCTAGCCATGAAATGAAGAAGACAGGCAATAAAGATTGAAGCTGTTTTTCCATGCTTTATTCAAAATGCACTTTGTAATTGACTTGGGAAATTTGTACATGTACTTTTATTATGTTTAATTACATGTAAAATTTTTGGAAAATATCTCAAAGTCAATGCTGACTCATCTTTGACTGGGTTTTCAATATTTTAATCTTTTTTCAATTTTGAAGGTTTCTCCCTATATATAGAAGGAACCTATTTTGTAATGGGGCTCTAGATAATTAAGAGAAAAAACTCTGCTAAAATTGAGACACTTCTTGAGACATTGTACTAAATTTGTAAATCATATTTTATTGAATGAATGAGAAATAGGTTTCTTTCAGACTTTGTGTTGGAGTAATTTGTGTTACTTAGGAAATAGTTCTTATGTTCTCTTTCCTGATAATCGCTCATTTGTTTGATATAATAAGCAAAGTGTGTGTATTGAACTTATCTAAAGATGTTTCTAAAAGATAAAAGAAATACTTTGAGTTGATTTTATCTTCGTAACCTTGTTATTCATTGTAGTTTTAGGTGAAGACATTGGGCTTTGTTTCACTCTACTATTATGTGTGTTCCAAATCAGTGAAGGAGGGAACAGAAGAATTTATGCTTTCATGGGTTTTCTTGTGGACCTTATTACTACTTTAGGATATTTTCTACTCTACACTAGATACCATTCTTGAAAGAAGAGGAATGCTTTCAGCCATTGACCAAGATTTCTCTCTTTTGTTCCTTAGACATCATCTCTGAAAAAAGAGAGATGGACAGTGTTATAATACCCTGAGTATTATTTTATACTTATATATATACATATAGCATATAAGTGATTCATAGGGAACCTCCCCATGATGAGAGGAGAGATTTACCTCATTAAGATGTGGTAAACCTACACTTTTTGTGGCATAAATCTCCTTATACTGTGGTTGATATACCCATTTTGTGATCAGTTAGTTAACGATAAAATATTCACCCAAAAAAATTGAGATATTTATTTTACTAAATATTTCAATATGACAAAGTTGATGACAACTAAAATAAATAACATCATTCATACCTTATGATTGAATATTATGAATCTCATGAAATATACCATCTTGTCTCTTAGCTTCATTATGCTCAAACATAACTTTTTTAGGTCTCCATACCTGGCTTAGTCATTTACCACAAAATTTAGAGCATAATATACAAATATGTCACTTGTCATGACAAATATAGTAGACTACATTATCCATACCTTTAGCTGACTAAATGATCTTTCTTCTATAGTTTCTTTCCTTATGAACAAAAAGATTACATTCAAAGCGATGATAGTGATATTAACTTTCATACCTTATAGCCTTTTGTTTCTTGATAGGTCTTCTCATGTTGTACTTGGTTATTACATCCTTCTTGTCTTGAGATGACCTCTCTTTATCTTTCTCAACCTTGTTTATATTGACAATAAATTACTCATGCTCAACATTCAATGAATCTAGTTTGGTTTTTAATTAAATGCTCTCATCATCTATATTTATTATACTTTAACTTACAACCTCTAACTAGATTTTAAGAATTTGGATAGTCTCCATATCCCTCTTAGCTTCTTTATCCATGTCATACTTTAATCTACATGATTTTTTTCAATAATCTTTATAGAATCAAGATTGGATTTCAATTCATCATGCTCACCTTTATTTGAAGTCAACTTGGTATTTATCTCTTCTAACTAAGTTTTGAGATGTCTACATTCTTCTTATATTGAACTCAGATTAGTCTTTCAAATTCTTAATTGATCCTCAAGATCCTGCATGGTCCATTTATCTTATTTGACTATTTTACTTAATCTCTCAAACTTGGTTTAAAGACAACTTATCTTTTCACTATATTTCATGAACTATTTGTTAAGATCCTTAGGCCTCATCTCATGTTCATCATTATTGGAATTATAATTACTCTTCCTAGTCTAATTATGAATAATATATTATTTAAGGCTTTTTACCATTGATATTAACTCAATATTTTCTTTCCTCAACAACTTAGCCATATATGTACCTTGGATCACCTTCAAGTGGTTAAACATTGAAAATAAGGTCATTCTCTAATACCCATTATTATATGTATAATCACTAAGAGATGGGGGGATGAATTAGTGATGTTATATAATCCAATTAAATTCCCAACTCTTAAACATTCATCATATATCAACTTGATCAAGCAACATAAACATGAAAGTACATACATCCAAAACATACATAAGAACATACATCACATGAACATATCATATATATAGGAAACCCCCCTGGGGGATAAAACCTATTGAACCATAAAATGTGGACTAAAATATTATAAAAAAGATCCAAAATTTATACCAACACCAACTAATTAAGGAGCACCCACCCCTTACTTTAGTCAAGCACCCACTTGACCTTTAGTTATATCTAGCTAGCATGGAAGATACAACCCCCTATGAAATCAAGCACCAAATCATCTACCACTAATCTGATCTCAAAATCAAATCTGATGTTAAACACACTTTATGATGGACTCCTTTTTCTTACACTATTCACCCCTCAATCTCTCTCAAATAACCTCTAAGGCTTACTCACTCAACTAGCCTCTTCTAAGTTAATTAGGTCCAATGACCTGTGTGTCCATCTTCAACATCTTTATCAGATCATCATGATTGATCCTATTCACACTCTAATTTTCATAAATTACCTATATCTTCTATTTTATATGTTATTTTCTTCACTTGAATCTGTACACAAACCACTAGCAGAATTAATCCAATTAGACATTGTATTTATACCACTCTCTTCCTTTAACCCATCTTGGTCAAAAAAGATGCTTTACATATTTTTTTATAACTTTAACATAGATAAATATACACATTACATGTGATAACCAAACTCTTCATATGTTTTTCATTACGTCATTATCCCCAAACCACTATTAGGTCTTGGTGCGACCTAAACCAATTAGGCCTTCATACTCACACGTTACATGTGAGATAATTTGGACCAACTTCATCATTTACCAATGCTTAAAGCAAAAAAAAAATATTTAAAATATCCCATTTATTTCTCTCATATATTTCCATGACACCTAAAACACCAACTCACATTTTTAACCTACCAATTAAGTCTCCTTATTCTTTAGGTCATCATAAATAGAAAACACAGTCTCAAAATTTTGAAGTAACTACTAAAATAATTCACATATCCATATGATTATATCACATGGTCGAATAATTTTGGACCTACTTAATAATTTTATGTTCTTTATATACTTAAACAAAGAATTTAGTAACTCAAATAAACTCTCTAAAAATGACCACTCAGACTAGTCACACACAATTAAAATACAATCAAGCTATTTTAAATCTCCATATTTGAAAATGGGAAAAATATGATATCCAATGCCTTATAATAATACTTAGAGATTTATATAACATATCCATACTCATTTTCTTCTTCAATTATGATCAGAACACCTTCAACTTACCTATGCAAGGTGGTCACTCAATCAGCTATTGCATTCAATAAACACAATTAACTTCTAAGACTTGGTTCATATTGAATATGGATTGTTCAAACCTCAAAATTACACATAAAATGTATTAATGGTGTATATAACACTATCTAATAGTTATATTATATTTAAACAATAATACACTATCAAAAACAACTCAAATATCCTTCTTGGGTCATTTACAAAATATGGTCAAACACATAATCAATTTTGGAGCTTAATAACTATGACTATCAAACACTCAAACCTTATAAATATATTATATTGAAATAGCTTGAATTCCTCTTAAATTTTTATTTTTTATCCATTATGAAATTCATCCTAGATCAATATATATCTCTTGAATACTAATCACTGGTTTTCCCTAACCAATTTGAATATTTAAGTTCCAATGGTCACTGTGCAAATGTTAAACATAAAACATTTTGACCTCATTTCATGCTCCTTGGAAAATTTGACAAAATTTGATTCATAATCTCCTTGAAATTATCCTAGATTTAAATTTTTAATGCATGTTATGGATCTTTGACATAGGCATCCATGATTAAGATACTTGGCACCCTTATGTGCCTTATGAGCACATTGAATATTGACTCCATTAAACTTCCACCATTTTGTAGCCCCACATAACATCAGAGCATAATTTTACATATTAACCATTGGATCACTAATAACAGTATCATACAGTCCATTGGATCCTTATCTAGTCAGATAAATTTCTCACCATCAGATCTTTGATCTGATTCAATGCTCATCATAGATCTTTGATATCACAAATTTGGCTATGGGAACTTAGTAAATTATTTCATAGAAGCCAAATTTGATCACATTAAAAAATTTTTTTACTTTCCATGTCCAGACCTAAAATTTGAACCATATAATTTCCTCACATAGCAAAATCCATCCATGTTTTAAACTACTCAAACCTTCACACATGTGAAACATGATGTCATAAAAATAGTTACGTAACTTTATCTATCAATATGAATAATTGAACATAGACACTCAATTAACTACTATGATTAATTTCATTTACTTCTATAAGCATTATAATCAATTATCACACTCCATAAGGTCTTTGTAACATGCCCATATCATCATTATCATCCATTAATTTCCTCACTAGGTCAAATACTCTCTAAACCATCAATATAATCACTTTGTCATTAATGAATTGGCACCACATGTTCTCTTTGACATCATTGAAAACTAAACTTCAATGACCATACTCAATAATAGTCCACTTGATCTTATTTCTCAATGGCCAACCATACCACTAGTATTCTTCTTGATGCATGTGCACCACCATGAGCATTATCCTCTTTAAACTTTGCCCCAAATATTTTCTTATCTCTTTCACCTCTTCTTCTATATCCATCTCTTCTCTTTTGTTTTATAATCTTCACTAACTCCATACTATCTATTAAAATATTTCAAGACTTTTTATCCTAGAATTGTCTTAAGCACAGTAAATCACACAATCACTTAGGGAATACCATAGGACTTTTTTTCCACATCAATCAATGTTTGAAAATCAATCAGTTATAATATATATATATATATATATATATATATATATATATATATATATATATATATATATATATATATATATAAAATATTAAGTATATTAAATAATAAAATACCCAAAAAGTGGTATGTGACAATGAGCTACAACAAGAGATATTAAATTGTGATTGGTTGAGATATGTGTTTCTCAAAGGGTTCATCATCCCTGAATTTGAAAATATAATAATCATGACTCTAAAGTATATTTATAATGATTTCATGGAGATAATTCACACATATAATGCAACATTTAAGGTCTTATTATCTAAAACCTACTATTATATCCATCCATTTCAACATGCTCAACAATTCATGGGTGGCCTATTAATACCCTTTTAGTACACACTATATATAAAAACCTTTATAAATCCAAAGGAAGATTTATAAGCTACATTGAGAGCTGATAATGTGGTAGTGTAGATATTAAAATCATTTTATTTATGAGGCATAAATCACAATTATGGTTAATAAATTATAAAATTAACCACAAATCAATGCATACAAGATTAAAAGTTGGTTATAATGCACCAACTATGAATTTGAAGGCCATAACAAGAAAAAATTTATGAAATAAAACATTAGATAAATCTTAATGTTATGTGATGTTTTCCATGATAGCCATGATATCAGGAGTTCATATTTATTTTATAGGGTCAAACAATTTGATGTAAATATGCACTACAAAGTTTTTAACATAACCACTCATGAAATTAAGAAGTTTAGGGTCGTAGTTGAGGTGCAAGAGGTGCACAAAATTGGAACACACCAAGCCACAAATAGACAATTATCACATCAAGGTGGTAATTATGATAGAGAAAATTCATATAAAGGATAATGTAGTGGATAATGTGGAGGTATATTACCTCTAAATACATGCCTCAAGTGGTTCATTAGAGTATTATTTTATGGATTTCCAAAAATTTCCAACCTGTTAAGTACTACAAAGAGGTGCGTAAAATAGAGGAGTGTTTAAATATATATATAAATACTATCCAAAATGAAAATGCATAAAAGGGTGCATGGGCAATCAATTATGGCTAGAAGGAAAAGTGATTCCTAGACAAGGTACACACATGATAATTAATGGACTAGAGGTCAATAATACCATGTGTAGCAGTAAAAATAACCAACCTAAGAACATGAAAGTTCCCAAATAAAAATAATAAATAACACCTCCCAAAAAGTTAATATATTATCTTGATGTCTTAACTCAAAATATAATATTTCAAGAGACTAAGGACATTACCTAGAAAATTCAATGTGAAGTGCCTTTTACATGATAAATAGAGACCTAAATGAATGAAATCAAAAGGATGATCCCTAGAACATTTTTAAGACATTCTATTTATGGAAAACAAGAGACACATGAAACCTATTAGGATATTATGCAATGGTTTAGTTGATATAATTGGTGACAAGTTTAATATATATTTAAAAGTGTTTAAACTTTATCAATAATACAACTATCTAACATTACTTGATAGGAAATGATGATATGAAAACTATAAATATGAACTTCAAGAAATGATATATGAGTTTTGAAAATTTGTACCAGTGGATAGTTACTCATCTTAAAATTAGTCAAGGAATTGCTAACTTTAAATTCATGCACATGGAATATGATATAAAACACATGAATGAATTTATCATTCATGCTAAAGAGTATCCAAATCTAAGGATGATGGGATTTAGAGATAACAAAGTGGCATGTCAACATCTGATACCATAAACATTATTTCTGAAATATGGGTCCAAGAAGTATTTAAAGTTAAAGGGTACAACTACATATATACAAAAATAAAACCATAAAGCTCCCTTTGGTCCAAAGTGGTGGGTTTATTTCACCAAATAAGAAGGCCAAAGGTAAATTTAGGAAATTGGGGTTACCATGGGCCACAAAAAAAATGTGTGTTCTAGATGAACAAAGGAAGATTAATAAAACTACTAGCTTAGGATGGTTCTACATGCAAAACAACATATTTAAGTGACTCAAAAACTTATTTTCCCAAATAAGTGGATTACATGATCAACTTATTCCATTCATTTATGATCAGTTATTTGCATTGGTGGCTCACTCAAAAAAAATCCTTAGTATACTATTTTATAGGAAGAAATCTACACTAGGTTTAAGTGCAACAATGTTAAAAAAGGGCTTCAAATTTATAATGGAGACTATTCACTAGATGAACACTTATAAATATTTAAAAAAATTGGACCTAAGGAGGAATATATCATCCAATAAACCTTTGGATTCATGTTATTTATATCAAAATCACTACTTGGGTGTGTGCATGGCATATCATTAGGGAGACTTGGAGAGAGATGATTTAATGGGTAGTGGTGAACGAGGACATTGTCTAAACTTTAACTTTATTTTATTTCAAATCGTAAATCCTTAGAGGATATTTAATTGATACAAAAGGTAATTATTTAGGATGATTTGATGATAAAATCAACAAGTAAATATAAAGTAAAATGAAAATTGTCACATTCTTAACTAACTATTTGATGAAGAGGACTACAGTAATGAAAGAAGTAAATAAAGTAACATGTCATGTTTGGGGTTTAGTAACCCACCAAAATTAGATAAGGATAAATTTTTCTCTCATACAAATATAAACTTTTTTTTTCACTTATAAAAATTATTTTTGACACATTGTGACATACCTAGACTTGCTGGTACAAATTTTACTATTGTACACACTTTCCCCTATTTTGTTATTTAATTATTATCTTTGTCAATGAAATTTACCAATGCACATAATAAATATCACCTAATTTTATGTAATAATTCTTTATAATCCTACAAAATTATTTCTATGTCCTAGATCACTGATTTATCTCTTGATATAATGTTTAAAAAAATACAATTTTTGCAATGTTATGTAGGTGTCCACCTCTACCAGTGGTGTCTAAGATCCTTTAATGACTAATTTTCAAAAAATTTATATTCCCATTATGTTATCATAGACACATTTGATGTGTCAACTATGGGGGGAAATATCAAAAATTCATCTATAAATACAAATCAATCATAAGGTCATATTCACTTGGAAACTACTTGGTCATTCACAATATAATTTGCAATCACATTGATAAATATATTGTCATTTTATTGTTAAATTGCCACAAAGGCATACACATCCAAAAACATTCAAAGGAAAAATCTTATATCTAATTTTAACTACAAGCACCAATTCAAATTTCATGTTATCACATGTTAAATTCCAAGCATTACATTACATTATATCATGATCATGATGCCACACACACACATAAGGTGGGATATATAATTTAATTTTTAACAATATTTGGAGTACTGGAATGGGTTTAATGTTTAATAACTCAAAGGGGATTATTTTGGGTTCTACAACCCATGTTTATAACCTCCATTTTCTAAGTTATTCTTATGTTTAAATTATAACTAGGGTTTCAAGGAAAAGAGAAGTAAATCAAGGATCAACACACAAGACTAAGTGAAATAAAACATGTAAAAAATATCTTTAGGTGTATGCATGATAATTTAAGGTAAAAAATACTTGTAAAGTCACCCAAGATAGTATCAAAAAATTATAGATTTACCAGTCACCATAAGGGTTTGAGTTTTGTCAGTAGTGTTTGTATAAAGTTTGATGTCTTATTTACTAATATGAATAAGCATAGATCAAAAGGATATTATTTTTAGAGACTATGACATAGGGAGTGTGTAGTATAAATTTAAAAATAAGCTAAGTGTTTGTCTTCCCTCTTTTCTTGGTTAATTGTATAAATATTGAGTGGAATATCAATCTTCATTTAACATTCAAATTGGTATGGTTAATGACTTATCTTACATAATCTATATTTCATTAGTTTTTTTTTTTTTATAGATTATGTTATTTGTAACTAAGATTAAAAACATTAAAGTGAACCCAATCTTTCTCTTGTGTGTGGAAAACCCTAAGCCTTTCATCCCTTAGGGTTTCCTCATTATTTATCAAGGTTTAAAATGTATTTCCTCTTAGGGTTGCCTTTCAAATCTACTTTTTGATTTCCCTTAGTCATATATGTAAATCTTTTAATTTCTATTTGGCCCTATGTTTTAAGGCTTATAGTATTTTTGCTTGTCTTCATAATTTTTTCAATGATATATTATTTAAAATGACACTATTTTTTTAATTTTTGAATATTTTTATTGGTCATACTAAATGGATCAAAAACCTTATTTTTCTCACAAAATTCATAATTAGATTTCTAGAAAATATTATATATATCTTCACCAAATTTGGTCTAATGAGAGAAAGATATATATATATATATATATATATATATATATATATATATATATATATGTACACACACAAAAATATGGGTTTAGTCTATTTATTGATATTTATTAAAAAATTCTATTAATTTTGTAAACCTCTTAATGATTTTCTTGAGGTAGTCAATTCTTTATTTTGGCATTGAGTGATTGTAATAATGGATGTTGATGATTTATATTTTATGATTCAAGTTATTATTGTAGTTGGATTTTGATCACTATATGAAATCAACAATGCAAATTCTAACTCAAAATGATAATAACACAATATGAAGGATTTATAAAACAAATCAAAATGACAATAAGCTTACCAAATTCCCTTTCCTTACATTACACCCTTCTAGGATTTGAAAGTAGATGACTTACACTTAGATTGACAAAGTGATAGCTTAGTTTTGGATTTTTTATGGATGGTTTATGACTTGATTATAGATATGCAATAGGATTTCTAGAATTATTTTGGCATGGTTTCCCTATCATTTTTATTCATCATTTTAGGGTGGAGGGAGAGGTTGGTTAAATATAGAAAGTGAGGGAAGATCAAGGGCTTAGATTTGAATTTGGGAGAATACGATCAATGGTTAGTAATTATCTTAAGAATATTAATTTCCTTGGGAAACCTCTACAAATAGAGGTTTTAAAAGACTTAGAAGGAAGTCTCCAACTATAGAGACTTCTCCATTATCATAGAGATAATGGAATATTAGGTAGGTATTAGATGGGGATTAGGGTCATAGGGATGTAGGAAAGGCTAGGGTATAGGTTAGTAGGTGGTTAGGTTGGGTTATGGGAATTTTAAATTCCCATATAATGGGTAAGTAGGAATAAATTACGATAATGAGATATTTAAGAAGAATTAATGATAAAATGGGATTAGACTAAGGATAGTGAAATGGAGATTAATAGAGGGAGGAAAATATTAGAGAAATGGACTAGGATTAGGATAAATTAGTGGGTTAAAATGGGTTAAGTAGAATTGGTGTTGAATGATAGGAATACTAGTCAACTATAATGAAGTGATCAATTTTAGGTGCATACCTTTTACCCCTCTTTGAAATGGAATTATAATTGATGTGAAGCAGGAGTAATGGTCTTTCAAATAAAAACCATGTCAAGAATTAATGTTAGTAGATGGTGTTATTGGATACGATGCCCCCTAAAAGGGGCATGTAGGGAAGAATGAGTGGGATGGCCAATCAAAAAAATAAATTATGGGAGGGATGAAATGGATATATGAGAGGATGGTATGTTATATGTGGGATATATAATTAATAATAAATATTCAACTTGAGAAATGAGCTAAAAATTAATAATGATGCCCCTGATAAGGACACATGCACAGGGAATGGAGATGATGGGTGTCAAAATTGTAAACACATCCCAAAATGGAATCAACTATAACAAGATGATGATAAGATTAAAGGGACACAATATTTAGACTTATCCTAAGAAAGGACACATGTAAGGGAGAGATATTGGCCAAGATAGGACTAATGATTTGATAATATTAAAGGTAGGTGTGGCTCAAAGTTAAATCCATTGATATGATATATGTGATGATAAATAATAATCAATATGATCATGTGACCAAAATATTGGAGGATGAGGATAGATGATAGAGATAATGGCCAATCTATCATTGGGAAAAAAATGTGGCCAAGTGTTGCCTACATAGTCTGAAAAGACCTCAAGCTAATGTAGTTTTGACTAGGAGATTATGACAATGATGATGATTAGTGATTAGAAAGTGATGATGATGAGGATGATTAGAATTTTTAGTGACTAAAGGATATGCTTGATAAGAATAAGATGATATAGATAATAAATTGGATGTTAGTCAAATGAGTTAAGAGCATTAGATTAACGATGATGAGATGATTAGAGGAATGATGTGGGTGGGTGTGATCAAGCCATCACAATTTTATAAATCTCATCATAGTCTAAGTAATTTAAAAAATATGGCACTTGACAGTATGCCCCATTATATGGATATGACCAAGCGGACATTATGCCAAAGTGCATAAGAAAATAGCAAACTCTACATCCTCAAGGGCACTTTTTTGTCCTCATGGCATGCTTGTTCATTACCTAATAGACAAAATATACATGATTTAAATAAAACATAAGACAAACAAGATATATACATGATGCAAAATAAGACAAATAGTAGACAAACAATAATAGACAAGTATCTACATGTAATGTCACAATGTCTTGTCTAATGATGGGATGAGTGACTGGGTGATGGGTTAGTTTAGGATGATAGTGATGTGTTTATGGACTTAGGAAGAACTTGGATTTGGATAAGGTGATCATTATTAAGAGTAGGAATTGGATGTTACCTATAGTTTAGGATGGAAGAATGGATGATGTGAAAATTTATCTAAGTATTGATTTGCTCAAAGGTGAATCAAAAAGTGGCCAAAGATGATAATTATACAAGTGATGACTAAGGATTATTAGCAAATAAAGTCCTATAGGAATCCAATCTAGCAAAGAGACCAGGATATGATAAGATTAAATACCTTTAATACTATCAAAGAGTGATTAGATGTACTAGGTATGAAGAGGCAATGATAAGACATTGATGGGATCAAGTACCTTACACACTAGTAAAGAAGTGATATGGTGTGTGCTAGGTATAAAAATGCCTTGGTAAGATGTGATGGGTGATAGATTAAAATCTCTGACTAGGTGATTTATGTTGAAAAGGATTGGCCAAAAGGATAAGATAGAAGATATGAAGGGATGGGTGACCACTTCATTTTGGTTCCAAGAAAAAATGTGGTATCTAAAGATGGGATGGATAGGAAGATAGGAGACATATGAATATGGATGAAACTAAAGGATTGGGGATAATATAAGACACAATGGACTATTTTTTGGCTTTTTCAAATTTTATGATTTTTAGGGTTTTTGACATTTTTCAAATTTTAAAGATTTTTGGAATATGTATGTACACTTTATAGATGGCTTTACTACCAAAGGGAATATCAATCCTAGAAACTAGGATGATCATGGATGGAATGATGGATGGGATGATAAAGGATGATGATGATGGTAATTAAGGATGAATGGACTAGGGATAAATAATGAGTACATCATAAAGGAACTAGATGGTTAGTTGTCTGGGTGTCCATTAGAGGATATGATGAGATTATTTTAGGATGGTTATTAAGAAATCATCCACTTCATTATGAAGGCCAAGACATGAAAGAATAAATGGACATAATATGATTGGTGATACAATTATAGACAACGGATAAGGTTGACAAGACATGACATGTATGAATGGAATGACAAGGGATATGAAATGGATGGATTTTCCCCCAAGTGATAAGGAACAATTTAGACAATGGATTTTTTTACCATGACTCTGAAAACTTGTTTTTATCATGGTACTTGTTGAAGGTGCCAAAAGACTAGTTTCCACAATTGGATGAATGATTTTTTTTTGACTTTTTATGAGGCATCTCAGTTTATTAGATGATAGGTAAGATGCAAGGCATGGAAATTTGATGGATTATGTAACCAACACCTATTATATTATGGATGTTATATGCCTAGATGTCCTAGTGGCCTTAAGTGATTCTTGATGATGACCCCTCTAGATATCTAGACTAGGTGTCTTCATTTCCCCTAGAAGAGACAATGTTACTCGAATTAGTGATGTGGGGTATGGATTCAATTAAGTATTGATAGGGATTCATGAGATTTGAATAAGTGATAAGACATTATGGGATTGTGGGTTTGTGATAAGATGATGTGATGACTAATGGAGGATTAGGGCTGGAAATAAAATACATTAGGGGAGGTATTAGACATTCTTCATTTGATTGGTGCTAAATGATAAAATGTGATAGGAGATACAAGATATTTTGACTTTGTGGATCATCTTTGGTATGATTATTTGATGGATGATGAACCATATTATTTGATAATTTTATAGGATTTGATTTTGATTGATCCCTAATGCCTAATTTTAGGCTTCACTGAGGGAGGTTGATTAAATATTTTGACTTTGATGGGTTCATAGTGCCAGTTTACGAGCTTCACTTGGGAGAGATGATTTTGTATTAGGTAAATGATCTGATTATTCTTGATTTTGACTGATGGGATCAAGGATTACTTGATCATGATTTATGACTTTTGGAATATTGTCTTGGACCTTTGGATTTATGACACATATTATATTTATCAAAGAGGGGTCTAACGATGAATGTTACTATTCATCCTTATGGAGGTAAGTGATTAAATGATCCTTGACAAGGATAAAAGGGTCTATGATGGATGAATATGGTGGTAAGGACATGATGAGTTCAATTAGTGGTGATGGGGCAGTATAGTCTTCATACAGGTTTTTAAGAGACCTAGTTTTGACATTAGAGAAAATAACCTCAAGTTCAACAAAAGGATCACTAGGACTAGCTATAGTAGATGAATCCCAAGGAGTGTCAGACTCATTATAATAATATTTGAAAGATAAATCTTGAAATAACTCATTTATGATGTCATCATCTATTATGAAATCAATAGATATGATTGATAATAAATCATAGGTATTTGAATTATAGGTATCCTCTACAAGATAGTTATTATCAACATCCATGAGGGAAGACATTTTTGATGAGTAATCTAATTTGGATATCGATGTTGAACATGATCCTACAAAAGATAAGACCTCAATGCTAACTTTAAAGATTATTCTCATGCATAAGATGCAATTTTGCTAATAGGATTTTCATTGTCCATGATTGATCTCTCAACATTGGGTATTTTATGTGATGGGTGAGATGGAGATGAGGGATAAAGGATAGATTCAAAGAGAGATCCATGGAAGGATTCATGAGATATGGGTGGACTAGGCTCATGGGGAATCGATTCAAATTTTATAGATGATTTGTTAGAGATGTGAGTGGTGTCTTGGCCTTGGCTTGGGAAGAGAAGGGCTTGATCATGACTAGGAAGGGGGTCTTGGCATTATTATTTTTGTTCGCTTAGGTATTGAGACTTATCTAGTTCATCATTAATTACTATATCACCATAGTCAATGAGATCCTATATAAAGTCTTGAAAAGGTTAACACTGATTAATAGTATGCCCCCAAGTTTGATGGTATGGATAATATTGGTTTGTGTTATACTTAGAGTGTATATGATTAGTAGGATCAAGATGTCAAATAGGTGGATAGACCATCACGTTAGTGGTGATAAGTTGAATGAAAAGGGATTCCAATTATATGGGAAGGGTAGTATAAGGACCCACTTCATGTTTTGACTTAGATGTGGAATAATTGGATTCATGATCAGATCATTGTGGATGACTGGGTGGATGGATTTGAGGTGGATAAGATTAGATATCCTTTTTTAGTAGGGAAATGGGTGGATGGTGGTTTATGACTAGTAGATGTAGGATTGGTATGGGATTCATAGGATGGAGCTTGGACATGAGGTGCAATGAGTGATAGGGGATCAACACCTTCGGGAAGTGATACACCCATCACAATGAACTTCAAGAGGATCTCATAATTATGGGTAACTATGCATTGGTCAATAAAGTTGGGGTCTAGTTCCATGGTGATGGTTGATAAATGATATATGTAGGATAAGGATTAGATAAGGTTCTTAAACAAAATAGATTGAAAGGTCTGAGTTAGTATGATAGGTAAAGATGAAGATGAGATAGACTAATGGATTAAGGACTATGATCAAATGTCAAAATGATAGTGTAATAGGTGATAACAACTTATCAACAATGCCTAACTATCAAACTAGAAAAAGAATTGGGGATATGATGGTGAGACAACATGTAAAGGGGTGATGTCAATAAAATGATATGGGAATGATTAAGAATATGAAGTGAGTGATGTATAAGGCAAGACCAAAGTGAGGTGTGATGGATTATAGATGAGGTGATCTTAGGATATGTAGGTGATAAGGGTATGACCAATGATGTGTGGATATAGTTTGACTAAGAGAGGATTATGACAAGGTGGTGGTGAAAGATAGCATAGAAGAGACAATATGTATGGAGGGATGTTAAGATGTATGATGTATAAGATAAGATATGGATGATGGGAATGTGATCAATGATAAGGGGATATGAATTGGATTAGGATGGGATAATGACAAGATAGATGTGTGAGAGAATAAATTATGTACAAGGGAATGGGTTTTGGGATATATTATATGATGATTAAGATGAAGAGTGATGATTAATGATAGATGGAGATGGGTAGACTAAGATGAAATAAAGACAATATGGTGCATGGGATATAGATAATAGGAAAAATATGGATGATGATAAAGATAATAATAATTAGGATATGTAATTAGATGGGAGAGATGACTAATTATCGATGATACAAAATGAGAATATGTACAATGGGATGATGATAGGTATGAAGAAGGAGATACAAGACAAGATGTATGATAGGATGATGTCTAAGATGTTGATTAGGATATATACAAAAGGGATGACAGGATAGAGATATATAAGGTGATATAATGATGATGATGGAATATACAAGGTGATATGTATAAGGGACCTATATAGGATTAGGTAATTAAAAGGTTTAATTGACTCACAAATAACATGGGTATAACACAACACACACCCAAACAAGTAAGACATAACATATGATTAGTAAACTAATGGGTTTATAACCTGATGTCCACACCATCTAAAGGATACACAAGTGAGGCTATAGGCCAGTGACCCATTATGAAATCAACTGAACCCTCTCAACATTGTTTTCACTTCATGGTCACTTGGGTGCTATTATTGATTCCAGTAGTGGAGCACCTATTATGATGGAACATCCTATGCTAGGCTAAATATTCTCTCTAAGGGCATCCCATATATACATGATGGTACATTAGGGACCAATTCCATATAGGGTACTATCTAATGCCTCATTTAGAGAGTTAATTATTCCCCTTCATAGATGACCTGTATGGGGTCAACCACTTAGCCTAATGACAATTGAATCTGATTGTTATATTCCACCAAACACAAAGTTTGGTTAGTGTGCAATGATAAGATCCACAACACTAACCCCTTAGACTAATCCCATGCATGGGTGTCAATTCCATGTAATGTTATATCCTAAGGGCAGGTTTGACAAATAGGCAAACACATGATATGATTAATTAATTGATTAATTAGCTACATGTGATGGAAACAATATGAAAAAGTTATCTACAAATCATCACACACGCACAAATAAGTATTTACAGGGAATGATCAAGAATATATATATATATATATATATATATATATATATATATATATATATATATATAAGATGATTAAAAATGATATATACATGGAAAAAAATTCAAAAATGATTAAAAAAATGACTCTAAGAGTTCCAAATATATCTTTGATTGGTGTCCTATAAATACATGGGTTAGTAGTCTTATTATGGCACTCAAGAGTGATACCCTACAAAATAAGGAATAGTAGTTTTGATATATTTATCTTCGATGGTTACCTATAGGTTAGAAATAAAATTACCCATATAAATTATTATGAGTATTTATGATTATTTTGATAAAATTGATGTTTACAAAACTACAAAACTAGTCTTTAAATTATAAAACTAGTATTAATTATATATATACAACACTATTATCAATTATGAATATTATATGTTTTTTTAAATTTTTGTTAACACTTAAGATGATGATAAAATGATATTTTAATTAAACATTAACAAAATTGTTTTGTAACTATTATTTTTATGATATAAAACTTTTTCTTTTTCTCTTTTTTTCCATTTTTTCCCTTTTTTAATTAAATTTAGTTATTTATTATTAATAAATTATGATTAACAATAAGAAGACTAATCAATCACATTAATTTATAACAAACAAAAGACCAAAGGGTAATATTAATATATGATATTAGCAATGAAGTAAAATCTTTTGCCATATAACACAAAATAAACTTTTCATTGGTCAAGCCAAAACATAGCTTAGTCAAACTAGGACAAATGGGCTATTAAAACAATCAAATAAGTACTATCACTGAAATTATGTCAATGAAGATCATGGATAAAGAAAAGGTCCTAGATTTAAAAATGTGACTCAAAAAAGACAAATGCACATTGAATGCCTCGATGACCTAACCAATTTGTCAAATATTCATGATTTACACATCTTGTATTATTAATTGCTGAAATTTTCATTAGATTTAAGATTTGATATTAGAGCCTAAAATTTATAGAGGTTTCCCAAGGAGTTTAATATTCCTTCGATAATTACTAACCATTGATATTATTCTTTGAAATTCAAATCCAAGCCCTTGATCTTCCCTCCCTTTCTCTATTTAACCAACCTCTCTATCCAACCTCAAACAATGAGGAAATAATGATAGAGAAACCATGCCAAAATAATTATTGAAATCCTATTGCATATATATAATCAAGCCATCAAGAATCCATTAACAATTCAAAATCAAGCTATCACATTATCAATCTGATTTTGAATCATCTACTTGTAAATCCTAGAAGGAGGTAACATAAGGCAAGGGAATTTCGTAGGCTTATTGTCATTCTAATTTGCTTTATAGATCTTTCCTATTGAGTAGTTTATATTTTTGAGTTTAAATTTTCATTGTTGAATTCATATATATCTCTAAATCCTACTACATTTTGGTGACCACGGTGGGTGCAAAAATGTGCACCGATTTTGGATTTATTCAAAATATTGACAAATAGTAATAGACACCCAAAATCACTGACACTAATAGGAAAGGATAGAGAAAGTAAATCAGAATCAATAGAGCATTCTTACCATCATTTTTACCTTCTCATAGCTTCATTATAGGATTATAAATTGTGTGATTGAGCTTGAATGACTTGATTATTGGATTGTTTGAAGATTATAGACAATGGCTTCCAAAAGACAATGGATATGGAGAATGGCTTTATGAGTGTTAATGTCTTTTTTGGGATGCACTTGTACATGCATTCACTCATTAGTCTTGAGTATGGAGATGTGGTTTGGTTTTATAAGCATATGTGGGGAATATATATGGTCCAAATTTTAATTTTATCCATCAAGATCTATGGTTGAGGAATTACCATGAAATTTTTAATTCCATGGAAATCTCTCAAATAAGAGAATTCTAGAGGAAGGGGGACAAATTAGAGAAATTTATAAAAAATTTCAATTCTTGAAATCTCCTCATAAATTTTAGGGGTTTAAGGAAGGCTAGTATAGGGTGTTAGGTGGCTAGGTGGGATTATGGGAATTTTAAATTCTAATATAATGGATAAATAGGATTAAATTAAGATAATGGGATACTTCAAAAGAATTAATGATAAAATGGGATTAGACTAAGCATAGTGAAATGGATAATAATAGAGGAAGGAACATATTAGATAAATAGACTAGGATTAGGATAAATTAGTAGGATAAAATGGGTTAAGCGAAATTAGTGTCATCTAATAGGAATATTAGTCAATTCCAATGAAGTGAGTGATTTTAGGTGCATACAATGATTATCATGATTGTCATGTTTTTTCCTAAAATATGTAATATTTTTGAAATTAATTAGATTAAATAGGTTAAATTAATCTATGATAAAATTAAGGATGCTATTAATAATAATAAATTATTAGCTCTCCTTAGTAGCACATATTGTAATAATACTAAATCTGAAATACCTTTGGCTACTACTCTAAAGGAAAGGTCATGTCCAACCCATTATATTCCTCCTCCCTATAGAACTCAAGGCAGTGAATTATGCCATCCCTATACTATTTTTTATCCAATGATTATATTATATATAGATGTCCATGTTATCACAATATGAAGAGGTAGGATGTATACTTATCTAAAAAATTTCTTGAGTATTCGATTTGAAATGTCAAGGATTTGTGATTAGAAAGGTAAATCTTTCCAACCCATTAAAAATTAAAATTCCTGATGTGTACATGCATGATAAGTCTCAATCCTTGAATAAATATATTTAGAGTGTCACCATTCTTGCATAGTAGATTGTCACTATGATGCATTGCATAAATATGTTACAAAAACAATTCTAACTTTGTCTCTAAAGGTTCATTAAGTTGAAGTTAATCTTGTACATGTCTTAGTGATCACATGTGTTAGAAAATATTTTCATTATAACATGTGTGTGACAGAGTGAATTGTGATAAAAAAACACATAGATAAACTTGGTTTTGACATATTAAGGATATAAGAGAAAATATATAAGATATAGAGAAGTTGAAAGATTTTTGGGATTCATGATAAGGAATAAATCCTTGTTATAAGGAGATTAATATGCTTATATGTAATCCATTATTATGAAATCAATGATGAAATAATATTGTGTAACACTCTAACTAAAATATTATTTGGTTTTAGAGTACTTTAAGATCCAAGTGTGATGGAAATGTAAAAATGTTTTAAGTGGAATTTTTGCTCTACTTGCTCCTATGGATGAGATAAAATTATCCATGCATAGGTTCCTGTGTTTGGATATCACTGTTATATATTTATTCAAATCCATGTAATCTACATCGATTGAAGAATTAAATATAATGTGTTTTACTCCACATTCTATGAGTTCTTCCAATGACATTGATCTCACTCTCTTGCATGGCATCTACAATCTCATCAGATATGTATGAAACAAAACCAACACCGACCTACAGTTTCAAATCCAAGGTTCACATGTTTTTATAATTTCATTGGAATATAGTGTAATTTAGTAATTAAACATGTATTAAATATGTGGTCAATGGAATTATGTGGTCAAACTCATATGTGCATATAAATTATATTTTTTAAATAGTGATAAGTTAGTTAGGTTTTATTTTTGGGTGAAATAGTCTACGTTTTATTTATTATAAAGTGATTTTAGATTAAAAGTTTTAATGTATAAGTGCATCAAGTTTAATATGTATTTAGTAGATGATTTTCAAGCTAATTTTTAAATAAAAATCTACTTTTGTTTTATTTATTAGTTTGATTTTTTATTATATTTTTAGCAATATTTTAAATTTAATATTCTATACTTTAATAGTGTAAAAATCTTATATTATGTCTAAAGTGTTTATATTAAAGGGAGTCATTTTATTGTTATTATGTTGATAAATCATGTTAGTGCATATTAGTGCATTGTAAGAGTCAAAATGATAAATCAATCCTTGTACAGAGAAACTATAAGGTGAATCTAACATCCAATAGATGTTTCAATATTATATGGGTTTGATTATTAAGAAAGACATGAAAATTAGTTTCATGTTATAATTTAATGAGTAAGTACATTCCCAATGAAGGTTATAGGTTGGAGGAAAAAAATTTACCTCCATTTAGTCACTAAATAAGGTGTTGCATTATCCAATAGTATTATACCAAATGTTTTACCCAAACTAGCAAAAACCAAGGGCAATATCTAATAGTAATGGAGATTTCCTAAGTTGATCATGATCAAGTGGTAGTGATCAATGATAGAGAATACGGAAAAAGACAATGAGAAATTTTTTTCTCATAATATTTTATTTTTAGTTTATATATGGTCTATAAAAATAAATTATTGTAATCTATATTGTTCCTTTAAATAATGATACTACAACTATCTAAACCAAATAAAATATAGTAGATATGCCTTTTGTAAATTTACTAGCTTGGCTGATGTGTTTTAATGATTTGGTTGATGTGTCTAAATTCATGAATGGTGTATTGATATGAATACGTTTATGGGCCCCTATTTATGATTGGTGAGGTTCCCATAAACATCTAAGTATAAAGACCATGAATAAGTTCATGGGTTCCTCTTCATGTTTCTTAGTCATCAAGTAATGTTTTTAATGTAGATAAAACCACAAACCTCTACTCTTTATTAGGTCCTCCTATCTAGATCTTAACCCAAATCTTCTCTTTTACTTACAAATTATTTTCTTTGGTCATATGGACCATAAATATATCTACACCCTCATTGCTTCATAACCCTAATTTTGTATTAGAATTTTATAAACACATCTACACACCATTTATGTTCTCTTTTGGTCATAATAACTTACATGTACTCTCTTGAAAGCTATGTTCAGTCACTAGTTTCTTACACACACCAATGGCTCATGACAAGACTAGTCCTCCTTATAGCCCTCCAAATACCTAAACCTTCAAGGCCTAAATCATCCATAGAGTTTTAAAATAGAATAAAACCATTTTTAGATACCCTTTATCAGTATTAAACTTATCCTCAAGTTTCAAGTCACCATTCATAGTGTATATTTTCTCTCATTTACATATTTCTAATTAAATCTTTCTATGCCTAATACATTCCCATAGTGATAGAAATAGTATTAGGTTGTATGTTACTAGTCCAAAAATCCCAAAATATTATACAACACATCTAATAGAGTCATATTAAAAAAAAATCTAAAATTCCAAGAGTGTAATCATTAGTTATTCCATTTTCTATTTCAAAACCCTAGGTTTTCTCTTATCCAACTTATGTAAGGATAAGTGCTATGAAAATTTTGAGTTTTACATAACTTACTCAATCAACATATATATTCAAAAGGCAAATATGTAGGGTTCTCAGTTACAAAACATGACTATTTTAATCGAATGGTGGGTTATAATATTACTCTTGCCTTTTTTAATGGATTAACAATCTATTGGGGTTTGTATCACCTTCTTATAACATTTCCAAGAGCTTTTATCCTTCTACAAACTCTTAAAGATTCCAACATGAATTTATATAGAATTCTAGCTTCACGTTCCTTACATGTGTCCATAAGTTTATAGATTAACATTGAGATATAAACATACTTCATGCATCCAAAATTTTCATAAACCTTTGTCAAGAATTTAATATCCTCTACGCACTTCCAACTTTTTAAATATCTAATAATAAAATCTTTATTGTCTTTGTCTTTCCTTCTTGACTATGCAAATAGGGTTCCTCTCAAGAATGCATATGAAAATGTCCCTTTGATGGATGCCTAATCATACAAATGGATTTGAATCATCAATAATAAAATACTCACTATTTTTAATATCTCACCATAATTTAAGAATCCATAAACCACTATCCATAATATCCATTAACTGATTATTCTTGACCATAATACATAATTGTTCTCAATTGATTGTACTGTAAGTTATAATTTTGATATCTATCAAGATAATTATTGAAACACAAAATAATATTGAATCATGTAAAAAAAAAAAAATTATATTAATTTTAATCTCTTGAATGTAATAATTATTCTTGTAAATAAATCTTAACTCCATTCACAAGCTTATATAAAACCTATATGTAAAAATTTTCTTTCGCAAGTAGAGTTCCTTCATATATTCATCTTCCGTTGGATCTCTCTACCTATATAATTAGAGGCTCTCCTCTAAAATACTCATAATATCAGTCCCACTATCTCGATTATATGAAAATCATCATTATATTCTTAAACATGTAACAACTTCCTTATTCTTTGCCAACTCCATGCTTGGAGGTCATTTATAAATGCTAAGGTCTTGATCATATTTTATTGATTCATGTATTGAAAATTTGTAACACCCTACTAACACTTTTAAGACCAATTAGGACACCTTAAAAACATCATTCTTTATTTATATTTAACAAAATATTAACACAGGATAACCTTCAAAAGAGAGGGTTTACCCTAGTCAACATATGTTTTTTGTGTGGTTCAAAAGAGAAAATAGTTTCACACCTTTTCATTCACTATGATTTTGCCCAAGAATTATGGGGCATAATTATAAATAACTTTGGTATTGAATGGGTCTATAAATCTGACCTTAAAGAAGTAATCCTCAACTGGAATCCCACCTTTACACATCCCTGGCTTATGGAATTATGGAATCAAACTCTACCCTATTTGCATTGGATTTTATGGAAAGAGTGCAACCAAATAATTTTTAGGGACACTCTTAGAAATGCATCTTAGGTGTTTCTCTCTTTTGTTAAGACTCTTATGGAAAGTGTCATCACTATCCATATTCATTTTGTGGAGAAACCCCTAACTCAAGTTGAAAATCAAATTGTAGCTAGGTTTTAAACCATATCCCTAATTATAATAACTCAAAAATCATACAAAGACTAAATACTAAATGGATTCTCCCAAAGCCTAGCTAGATGAAACTCAATTTCTATGGGGCATCCAAGTTTGATGGTAAAGCTAGTGGAGGAGGAATTATAAGAAATGATAAAGGATGGATGATTGCTATCTATGTTGGTGGAATAGGATTCTAGAGAAATAACTATGTTGAAGTAATGGCTCTCTTATGGGGGTTAAAATTGGCCATATCCCTAGGAATAAGGATCTTGAGTATACAAGGAGATTCTAAAATGGTCATTGATGAAATTAACAAAGCATTGAATGTGGGAATTAAGCTAAAAGATATCATTAGGGATATCCAATTTCTTTTGAAAAAGTTTTCCAGAGTGGATATTTCACATATTTATAGAGAGGGAAATAGTGTTGTTAATGCCTATGCCAATCTTGGTCAGCAATTTTTAGATTGGCGGGTTTGGTGCCAAGTTGCTCATATTCCTCTAAACATTAGGGATATTATTTAAAAGGAGATGAATTGTCAAGGATGAGGCAAACTTATGAGAAGGATAGATCTCATAGGTGGTCCATTTGGAGGGGGCCATCATGGATTTCATAACTTGATAACTATTGTACTCTTTTGATATTCATTCATGATTTATTGTATCAATATATTAAGGCACATGGGTCTCATTATGAAGATCACTAGGAAATGATTTCTAAGCATGGGAGTAGCAAACATCATCTATTTATGGTATTTTTAATTATGAGACATCACATTACCATTATGAATAATAGGGAGCAAGGGTTTGTAAACACTTCAAAGTTGAAAGTTAAAATTAGGAACTTTTCAGGTTTGGTCTATAAATACAAAATGGGAGGAGACTGAATCTGAATAGAACTAGTCTCTTGCTATGAGTTCAAATATAATCTATTATTTTGGCATTACTATAAAGAAGGGGGAATTAGCCCATACCTAGAAAGGCTCAGTGGATTTGATGAAAATGTATTTGAGTAATATTTGAGGTCTTGGTTAAATAGGTGAGTCACTATTGGTGGAATCAGTTTTGAGATTTATGAAAAGGTGATTGCTATGGCTATAAGAATGTCCATGTAGGGGATAAAGCTTCAAAGGAAAACAAAAATTATGGATCTCTCAAGCCATAAATTGTTCTTAGGAGAAGGTGAAGAACTCATTTCTTATCAAGGAGGATTTGAGCATGCTAAACTACCTAAGCCATGGGATAGAGTGTGCTTCATCCTCATGAAGTACTTCACGCTTGAAGTATCATTTACCAAGCTCTATAATTCCCACCTTCCCCTTTTAAATCACTTCAGGTGTAATGCTCTTATCAGTTTTCCTTTTTACTTACTGTCCTCTCTAGAACATTCTATCCTTAGGGTGAGAGAAAAAATGTCTAAAAAACTAGATATGAACCCTATTCCCCTACACTAGGGCCTCATTTTTTGTTTATAAAATTTTCACCATGCGCTTGAGCCATTCAAGACTATCAAAATTGAAAGTGGGGATATTTATTCTAATCCTTTGTCTGGGGATACTATCGATGAGTCCTATTTCTCCCCTATTCCTACCAAAACTAAAGAAGTCTCTTTCTTTACCCCAGATGAGACCCCTATTGACACCCCTAGCTCCTTTGTGAGAAAGAAGGGCAATAAGAGGAAGGTTGATGTGGAGGAAGAGAATATTGGGGGCACCACTGTGGGGACCCATAAAAATCTTAGTGGGACCACTGGGGGTCAAGGTGGTAAATCTTATAAGTATTCTAAGGTTCATAAGGAGGGATTCTCCTCTGGATTTTGAAGTTCAGGGAGGATTTTGGTAAACCCACTCCTAAGGCTATGCTTCTAGACTATTTGGAGAGCACCTAGGAGGAAGAGTCAAAGGAATTGGAAGTCTAAGAAATTTTTGAGGACACTGAAGGGAAGCAAGAGACTAGGGAATTTGAGGCTACTAAGGAGGATGGTGCTGACATTACAAAATTTGTTGACAAAAAGGGGAAAATGTATGTCGAGGAAGATGGTGAGGAAATTGGTTTGAAATCTGAAATTGATGCCCTGAAGGATCATATTCAGAAGCTAGAGTAGAATTTCACCATCGAGCTCTGGAATTCTATTATCCTAAACATGTCTATGCTGAAAGAAGTGGGTAATACTGGGCCTATTTTCAATGTGGAGAATATTGAGAAAATGAATGATCTTCTCAAATCAAAGGTTATGTAAGGAGAGACCTCTCTGACTCTTATCTTTCTATTTCTTGTTAATTTTGTTTGTTGTCTGTTGGTACTCTGCTAGTGCCGTCTCTTCTCAGAAGGCATATTTTGTTTGATTGCCTTCTTGTCTTCTTTGCTTTATAAGGGTTTGGCCCCTGGTCTGATACCTTACTTTATCAAAAACAAAAACCCTTTAACCCTTCTAAAACATAAACATAGGACTAAAATATCAAATTTTCTCATTTTGGTAGAGAATGCCAAAGAGTACTAAACTCATAACAAAATGAATTTATAGGCTTCTTAAAAACATTCTATGTGGTATTTCATGATCCATAAAAACTTATAATAGCAATGAATCCTCATCCCTATCCATTCCTCTTCACTTTTTGGTCTTGTATATTGATGTTCCTACATCATACTAGGGAAATTTGAGATCCAAATCAAATGCCTTTTGTAAATATTATTTATTCTTGATTTCCAATTCCTTTGTTGATATTTTTATATCCTTTTGTTGATCCTCTTGCACATACTTTCTCTTCTCAATTGATTTTTGTATTATTGTTTTCTTTCCTCACTTTGTCTCTTGACTAGCTTCTCTTGTATTTTAATGGAGTATAGAAACATTTGTATCTTGTTATCATCTTTATCTTTTTACTATTATATATTTGACTCATCCTCATTATATTTTTTCTCTATCATATTCTTCTTCAACCATCTAATTTTTAAATTCATTTTTTGTTTGTGCCTCACAGTTCCTTTCTTTCATACTTATCTTAGTCTTTTCTTCCACTCCTTGTTGTCCTATTTTCTTGGTAATGTTTTCCTCCTTGAATTTCTACTCTAATGGATCTTAATTTTATTTTATTCTTTTCATATCTCTAATTACACCTTATTTCACCTTTTCATCACTAGATGTTAATTTGTGAGTAAGAGTCTTCACATGGACTCTTTAATCAACTTGATACATCATTCTTATCTTTAAATTAGATTTAGATGTACTAAATACGCTTTGTGAACTTATTCCACTATACTCCTTATTCTTATGTTCAATCTTAGTAGCAACACTATAATTCAAACATCTCAACTATATACCTTATTCTTGTTTGTTCTCTTGCTCACCTTTTTGTGGTTTATTTTCTTGTAGTTATTCATCTCTTGGCATATTAATTGGACTAGTTTTTGGGCTAGAATTATCCTCTCTTTTCTCTCTCAATACAAACCTACTCTTATTCTCACCTTTAATCACCTTTTTAATAGTATAGACCTCCTCCAAAGATTCATTATTCATTAAACTACCGTCTTGATTATTTTTATATGCTCAATCATGAGCTCTTTTACTTCCTTGCTTCTTGGATATTATTTTTATATTCTTATGCAACTCTTCATCCTCTTTTATGATCCTTCAAGATTCCAATTCTCTTTTACTTAATTTTTTACCACATTTACTTACTTTTTTTACCTTTATTAAACATAATCATGCCTCATGTCTTCTATTGCTTACCTTTAATAACTTGCACCTATTGTGCATTCATATCTTGCTCTTTATCTCTATCATAGTGCCTATCTATGGACCAAAACTATGTTGATTCATATAAATCCTCATATTTTCATGCTCTCCATATCTTTATTTCATATTTATTCTCCTAATTTACTTTCCAAAACACTGGTACTAACCTTAAATGCTATTGGGCATCCTAATGTTGACCTATATCATCTAAGGACAACAAAAACTAACTATTCACCTCTTCTTCATTTTCCACCTTAGCTGTAATTTTGATTTAATCTTAGAATGCTTTATTGTCTTTAGCTTTTAGGTCCACTTCATCATCTTTGACTGTCTATAAACCTGAACCATTAACCTCTGGAATGTTTATCACATCTTCTTTATGATATCTACTTGTCTCTATAAAGATCACATAGTCCCGAGTTTCTCCCATGCTTTCTTCCTTATTCAAATTAATATTCATACTAAAAACCATTTATTCATACCATACATCAGTATTTATCTTCATAACCATTTTATCCATGATGGTTTTCTCATTTCCACCTGCTTCATTGCTTTGTCCTTCATTCTTTTCTCTATGGTCTTCACATGAGACCAAACCATCACCATTGTCTTCATTCATTAAAGAATTTTAATTTTTTGGTTTTTTATAAGAACATATATGTACTTATATGAATAAATTATCCCTTTATTTGATTTTATTCTTTAATCTAGCTTTCAATGTTGTCTCTATTTTGATATGATAGCTTAATACTTCCTCTCCCATTATTTCAAGAGCTCCCATACATCCATATTATCCTCTCACATCTTACATGCCCATATCTTATTCTCTTATTAATTATTTTCATTCATTATTTTATCCATGGCCTGCTTGTGTTCTTTATCTACATTAGGTGTCAAGATTGAAAGTATTTCATCCTACAACTCATCTTTTATGCTTTCATACATATACTAAAAAAACCATTAAAATGAAATAATTGAAGCATTGTAGACTCATCAAGTGTTCTTTGCCTAAGAACTTTACCTCCTTATTACCTTTGTCCCATCATTATATATTCTTTATCTTCACAACTTGCTTTATTTTGTATGAATTTCTTCATTTCTCTCTCTAATTATTTGCAAAGCAACATATTTTTTATTCATTTTTTTTATTGGCAACTCACCTTTGCTTTTCTATGAGTAGACTTATAGTTTTTAGAGGTATAATAACTAAGAGGGGGGGTTGAATTAGTGATAATAGATTATCCAATTTAATTCCCAACTATTAAATATTTAGCATATATCAACTTGATCAAACAACATAAACATGAAAGAACATACATCTAAAGCATACATAAGAGCATACATCACATGAACACATTATATATGTTGGAAACCCTCTGTGGGAATAAAACCCACTAAAACCTAGAAGATGGAATACAGTCATATAAAACAAGATCCAACATTTAGACCAGCACCAACTGATCAAGGAGTACCCACCCCTTAATTTAGTCAAGCACCCATTTGACCTTTAGCTAGCTCCAGCTAATAAGGTGGCTAAAACCCCATACACAACCAAGAACAAACTTATATACCTCTAATATGATCTTCACCTCTGATCTAATGTCAAAAACACATGATGAAGGAATCCCCTTTATTTCACTATTCACCACTGAATCTCTCTTAAATAACCTCTATGGCTTACTCACTCAACTAGCCTCTTCTGAGCTTATTAGGTCCAATGATCTATGTTTCCATATTCATAAACTCTATCAAATAATCATGATTATCATTTTCCACACTCTGATGGTCCTAAATTGCATGGACCTTCTCGTTCAAAGGTTATCTTCTTGTCTTAAATTTGTACACACATAACTAACATAATTAGTCTAATTAGACCTTATACTTATACGACTCTCTTCCTTTGACTCATCTTGGTCAACCAAAAGGCTTTACATATTTATTATATATTTAATATATGTACATACACGTGTTAAATTTGAACACCAAAATATTCATAGGTTGGTCATTACCTCATTATCCCCAAACCACCATTAGGCCTTTGTGAGACCTAAACCAATTAGGCCTTCATACTCACACTTTATATGTGAGATTACTTGAACCACCTTCACCCTTTACCAATGCTTCAAATGCATAAAAACTAGTTAAAATATCCCCTTACTTACACCCATATGGTTACATGCTACTTTGAATACCAACTCACACTTTGAACCTACCAATTAAGTCTCCTTGCTCTTTAGGTCTTCATACACAAAAAACATACTCTCAAACTTTTAAAGAAACTACTCATATATTTCACATAGCCATATGATTATATAACATGGGTGAATCATGTAGTAATGTTATAACACATTTATGTGATTTAGACACTTCAACATAGGTTCTAAACACACAAATCAACTCTCTGAAAATGACCACTCAAACTGAGCACACACAATAAAAATATAGTCAAGCTATTTTGACTCTCCATATTTGATTAGAGGCAAAATATGACAAACAATGCCTTCCCATAAGACTTATATAATTATATAAAATATACATACTCATTTTCTTATTCAATTTTATTCAAAATACCTTCAACTTACCTCTGTAAGATGGTCACTCAATCTACTAGTGCATTCAACAAACACAATTAACTTATAAGCCTTTGTTCATATTGAATATGAATTGTTCAAACCTTCAAAATCCAAATAGAAGGTCCTCATGGAGTCTAGAAAATTATCCAATATTTATATCATATTGAAACATCAAGACACTTTTAATAACAACTCAATTATCCTTCTTATATCCCTTGCAGAACATGGTCAAACACATAGTAAACTTTATAGCTTAATAACTTCGATTGTACGAACATTCAAACCTTATAACAAGATTATCTAGATGTGCCATGAATTCCTCTTCAAGGTTTATTTTAAATTCATCATAAAATTTGACATAGATCAAAATATATAGCTCAAATCTAAGAACTATATTTCCCTCATAAATTTGAATATTTAAATTCCAATGGTCATTGTGAAAATGTTAAACATTGGACACTTTGACCTCATCTCATGATCCCTGGAAACATTTAACAAATGTGATTGATAAATCTCATCAAAATTATTATATATTTAATTCTTTAATGATAATTTTTTATTTTTAACATTGGTATCTATGATTAAGACATTTGGCACCCGTGTGTGCCTTATGAGGACATTGACTATGGACTCCAATGAACTTCAGCCACTTAGCATCCATGTGTGCCTTCTAAACATATTTTGACATATTGACCAAATAAACACCATTAGATCACTACTGATAAGATCACACACTTTATTAGATCCATATCCCATAAGATAAATTACTCATATTTAGATCTTTGATCTAATTTAATGCTCATCATAGATCTTTGATAACACAAATTTAGCCAAGTATGGGAAATTAATAAATTTGTCTTAGAATCCATATTTTTACCTTAAATTTTTTTGCTACACTCTATATCTAGACCTAAAATTTGAAACATATAATCTCCTCACATAGGGGAATCCATCCATGTATCAAACTCTTTTTGAAACCTTCACACATATGAAATATAATGTCATCAAGATACTTACTCAATTTATCTATCAAAATGAGTACTTGAACCCAGACACTCATTTGAATGTTATAATCAATTATGTTCACTTTCACAAGCATTATAATCACTCATAACACCCCATAGAGTCTTTGAAACATGTCCATATCATCTATATCATCCATCAATTTATTCACTAAGTCAAATACTCTGCTAACCATCAATCTGATTACTTTGTCATTAATGCACAAGTACCACATGCTCTCTTTGACATAAATGAAAATCAAACATCAATGGCCATTCTAAAAAATATCCCCCTTTATCATTGATGTAAAATACACTCTAAATTAATTCTTGCTCATTCAAACTTATTCATTCTAATCTTTCTCCCCCATTGACATTAATGACAAATGGTATCTTCCTCAACATGCCAACTATTATTCCTCTACATCATATATGCATTAAATCATATGAATCAATTGATCCCCCTTTCACCTACACCAATATGTACTTGGACTTATCTAATCCTTGAAATTGATAAACTACTCATAGAGCTTAAAAATCTCCCTCAACATCATTCTCCATCTCATGACATCTATTCTGAAAACATATACCAATCTAAACTTGGGATTATATGATCCTTGGACCTATCAACCTATAGATCTCACAATCTCACTTTGCTCATTCATGAAGATTCAATAACTTTTCAAAACATATGACTTGGATTTATCAAGTCATCATATTAATCTTCTTGAATTCAAAACTATAATAGACACTTCATACTTCTATCATGACTGAAGCATCTTTACATACGAACCCCCTCACATCATGCACATCTTCTTCAACCCACTCAATATAACTAAGTTATCTCCCCCTTATCAAAACATATATTCGAATGATATTTTCATCCTACAACAATAACCAAAGCTCAACTAGTATCTATCGTGCTTCCTCTTGCTTGTCAAGTGTCTCCTTGAATCCTAGATATAAACACCCTAACCCATAATATCCTAGAATAGTGTGAAACTAGGAGTCACCCACAAATCCTCATATTCCTTCTCCTCATTGGTCATATGATAATGATATTTATTCTTCTTATTTTTAGGCTTAAGAAAATGAAATTCTCATCCATTACAATATCCTCCTTTTATATTAAGAATGAATTTACAATACATGGAGATAATAAATATTCATGACATATCTTTTCATTTGAAGAAAGAACCTCATTAATAGTTATTGAAAACTAATGTTATTTTCATGAAAATTTCTCAATAATAGTAGGATGTTATCGTAGATACGTACATACCTCATAACTAGCCTCATTTATCATTTTGGTCTTTTCTTTGAGCTTGACTTGAACTGAATCTTGATTGTCCTTTTATATATAAACAAATGATACATTATCTTGTCGTTCCTTAACCTTTTTCATATTTGATTACTCTTTTTATTTATTAGGTAGTCCACCTTGAAATTTTATCTCAACTAATTTAGTTTTCCTTGTCTTCACTTCCTTCGTATTCCATACCAAAGATTACACTTTCTTGAGCACATTAGGATATCCACAAACCTTCTTATGAATTTAGAGATTTATTTTACAAAATATTAAAATATGAGAAACTTGATGAAAACTAAAACA
This sequence comes from Torreya grandis, assembly GCA_037957365.1. Lineage (NCBI taxonomy): Eukaryota > Viridiplantae > Streptophyta > Pinopsida > Cupressales > Taxaceae > Torreya > Torreya grandis. Next base: position 1,909,498 of record JARHVA010003175.1, read on the forward strand.
AATAACATTATTCATACCTTCTTTTTCATGAATATTATGAATCTCATCAAACATACCATCTTGTCTCTTAGGTTTATTATTCTCAAACTTAACTGTCTTAGGTCTCCTTACCTAGGTTAGTCATTTCCCTTGAAATCTAAGGCATAATATATCAATATGTCCCATATAATGATAATTATAGTAGACTACATTATCCATACGTCTATCTAACCAACTTCTCTTCCTTCTATAGTTTCTTTGCTTATGACCAAAAGGATTACATGTAAACTAGTGACCATGAAATTAACTTCATACTTTATAGCCTTTGGTTGTTTGACAGGTCTTTTAATGTTTCACTTAGTGTTTGAATACTTATTGTATTGAGCTGACCTCTCTTTCTCTTTCTTAGTCTTGTTTACCTTGACAATAAATTTTTCATGCTCAACCTTCAGTGAATCTAGATTTAATTGAACACTCCCATCCTCTTTAGCTCTTATAATTGAACTTATAGCTTCTAATTAAATTATAAGAACTTGGATTGTCTTCTTATTCCTCTTATCCTCTTTATCCATGTCAAACTTTAATCTACATGCTTTCTTTTCAATAATCTTTATAGAATCAATATTAGACCTCAAATCATCATGCTCACCTTGATTTGAAGTCAACTTGGCATTTATCTCTTCTAAATGAGTTTTGAGATGTTTAAATTCTTATTATATTTAACTTAGATTATTTATTGTAATTCCTAGTTGATCCTCAAGATCTTACATGGTCATTTTGTCTTCTCTGATTGTTTAATTTAATCTCTCAAACTTGGTTTGAAGATGACTTATCTTTTCACTATGTTTCATGAACTGTTCATTAAGATCCTTAGGCCTCATCTCATGTTCATCATCATTGGAATTATAATTACTCTTCCAAGTCTCAATATGACTAATATATTTTTCATGACTTTTGACCATTGATCTCAACTCAATATTTTATTGCCTCAACTACTTAACCATCATTGTACCTTGGATCACCTTCAAGTGGTTAAACATTAAAAATAAGGTCATGCTCTAATACCAATTATTAGAGGTATAGTCAATATGAGGGGGTGAATTAGGGATGATAGGTAATCCAATTAAATTACCAAATCTTAAACATTCAACATATATCAACTTTATTAAGTAACATAAACATGAAAGCACATACATCCAAAGCATACATCACATGAACATATCATATATGAGGGAAACCCTCTTGGGGAATAAAACCCACTGAACCATGATAGATGGACTATAGTATTATAAAAAAATATCCAACATTTAGACCAGCACCAACTAATTAAGGATCACTCACTCCTTAATTTAGTCAAGCACCCACTTGACCTTTAGTTATCTCAAACTAACATGGAGGATAAAACCCCCTAGGAAATAAAGCAACAAACCATTTACCTCTTATATGATCTCCACCTATGATCTGATGTTAAAAACACTTGATGATTGAGTCCTCTTACTTACACTCGTCACCCCTCAATCTCTCTCAAACAACCTCTAGGGCTTACTCACTCAACTAGCCTTTTCTAAGACAACTATGTCTAATGACATGTGTGTCCATATTTATCTCCTTTATCAGATAATCATGACTGATAGTATTCACACTCTAATTTTTCTAACTTACCTATACCTTCTCTTTCAAAGGTTTTCTTCTTCACTTGAAGCCACAAACACACAACTAGAAGAATTAGTCCAATTAGACCTTGTACTTACACCACTCTCTTCCTTTAACCCATCTTGGTTAGACAAAATGCTTTACATAATTTTTATACCATCAGCATAGATCCATATGCACTTAAATGTGATAAACATACTCTTCATTGGTTTATCATTACCTCATTATCCCCAAACCACCATTAGGTTTTGGTGAGACCAAAACCAATTAGGCCTTAATATTCACACTTTACATGTGAGACTATTTGTACCACCTTCATCCTTTACAAATGACTAAAACACATCAAATATATTGAAAATATCCCCTTTATTGATCCAATATGTGTCCATGCCACCTGGAATACAAATTCATATTTTAAACCTACCAGCTAAGTCTCCTTGTTCTTCAAGTCATCATACACAAAAAACACAATCTCAAACTCTTAAAAGTAACTACTAAAATATTTCACATATCCATATGATTATATCACGTGGTGAATCCTTTAGGACCTATTTAATACTTTTATGTGATTTATATACTTCAACATAGGCCCTACGGACTCAAATCAACTCTCTACAAATGACCACTCAGACTAGTCACACATAGTCAAGATATTTTGAATCTCCATATCCAGTCAGGAGAAAAATATGATAACCAATGCCTTATAATAATCCATAGATACTTATATAAAATTTACATACTCATTTTATTCTTCAATTATGATCATAAAAACTTCAACTTACCTATGTAATATGGTCACTCAATATGCTAATGTATTCAACATAAACAATTAACTTCTAATCCTTTGTTCATATTGAATATGGATTGTTCAAACCTCAAAAATAAACATAGAAGGTATTAATGGTGTCTATAAAACTCTCCAATTGGTATGTCATATTTAAACATCAATAAATTATCAATATCAACTCAATTATCCTCCTCGAGTCACTTACAGATCATGGTCAGACACACAATCAACTTTGGATCTTAATAACTTTGATTGTCAAACATTCAAACCTTAAAAAAATATTATATGGAATTATATTGAAGTCATATTAAAGTTTTATTTTTACTCCATCATGAAATGCATCCTTGATCAAAATATATATCTCAAATACTAATAACTAGTTTTCCCTCATAAATTTTGATATTCAAATTCCAATGGTCACTCTATAAATGCTAAACATCAAACACTTTGATCTCATCTCATGTTCCATAAAAACTTTGAACAAATGTGATCTATCAATATCCTTAGAATAATCCTATCTTCAAATCTTTGATTCTCACTATTGATCTTTGACATAGGCATCCACTATTAAGATACTTGACACCCTTACATGCCTTGTGAGCACATTGACTATGGACTCCATTAAACTTCCACCACTTGAGATCCTCACGTGCATTTTGAGCATACTTTGACATATTAACTAACACACACTATTGGATCACTACTGAGAAGATCACACACTCCATTGGATCCTTATCCAATCAGATTTGCCATTAGATCTTGATTCAATTCAACACTTGTCATCGATCTTAAATATCACAAATTTGACTAAGTATGGGAAATTAGTAAATTCTTTCTGAGAAGCAAACTTTACACCTTAATAAAAAAATTTACACTCCATGTCCAGACCAAAAATTTGAACCATATGATTTACTCAAATTGGGGGATCCATCCATGTATTAAACTACTCCTCAAACCTTCACACATGTGAAATATGACATCATCAAACTAATTATGCATATTTATATATCAAGATGACTAATTAAACATAGACACTCAATTTACTACTCTAATGAATTCTATTTACTTGTATAAGCATTATAATCACTTATAAAATTGTATAGGTTCTTTATAACATGTCGATATCATCATTATCATCTATCACTTTCCTCATTAAGTCAAATACTCTCCAAACCATCAATATTATCACTTTGCCATTAATGTAATAGTACCACATGTTCTATTTGACATAAATGAAAACCAAACATAAATTAACATGCTCAAAAATATTCTACTTGATCTTCTTTCTCAAGGACCCACCATATCACTAGTATTTTTCTTGATGCATGTGCTCCACCATGAGCATTATCCTCTCTAAGCATTGCCTCAAATATTTTCTTAAAGCTTTCACCTCTTCTTGTATATCCATCTCTTTTATTTTGGTATCTTATATCACCATCTTATATTTTTGGTACATTGTCTCATCCATGCCCAACTTTTTATTTTTTTATTCACTTTCTAGGTCTCACTTAGACCTTTCTTTCTCAACAAGTTTGCCCACTTGCCCCCAAGGACCTCACTTGGGTCTCCTTCACTCTCTTTTACCTTCTTATCATGATTCTAACTTGGAGTATCCATCTTATTGATCTTGTAATTGATTTTCCAACAATTATCTTCACCTTATTCAAGCTTTAATGGCTTTAGGGCTGCCACCTCAACTTCTATTTTTTTTAAATTTTATATGCTATTTATCTTATCTAGGCTCTTATTTCCTAGTATTTAAGTCCTTAACCTTGGACCTAGGGGATATACCTTATTCATTCACTAATATTATTATTTGTGCTAACCTCAATGGGTCATACCTATAACTTTGTTCAACTTTAAAATGTTCTTCATAATTTGAAATTTTTTCATAAATTCATTAACAAATTATCAAGTAAATGTAGCTTTCTTATTTGAATCTTGTCCATTATTCTTTACCAGGCTAGGATCTTCTCACTCTTATACCAATTTATGTAGATACAACCATCAACCTATATTATTTACTAGGTCCTCTTATCTGGATCTTATCCCAACTCTTCTCTTTTACCTACAAATTCTTTTCTTTGGTCATATGGACCATAGTTCTATATACACCATCATTGCTTCATAACCAAAATTATACATTATAAATTAAATAACACATAAAAGCACCATTTATGGTATCTTTTGGTCATAAAAATATTTCATTTACTCACTTGGAATCTTTGTTCACTCACTAGTTTTTTATACACACAGAGTGGCTCATGATAAGACTAATGCTCCTTATAACCCTTCAAACACATAAAACTTGAAGGCATAAATCATCCAAAAAGTTTTAAAATATAATAAAATAATTTTTAGGTACCCTTATCATATTTAAACTCATCCTAAAGTTTCAAGTCACCATTCACATTGTAAGTACCTTTTATCTCTCTTACTTCCTTCTAGTTAGGTCTTTTTATGCCTAATATACTCCCATAGTGATATAAATCATACTAGGCCATATGTTTCTAGTAAAAAAACTCCAAAATATTGTAGGTCACATCTAATATAGTTATATTATAAAGTTTTATGAAATTGCAAGTGTGGAATCATTAGTTATTCCATTTTTTATTTTGAAACCCTAGGTTTTGTCTTATCAGGCTTGTGTAAGGCTGAGATCAATGAAAATTTTGAGTTTTACATACTTTAAAATAAATTACAAGGTATTTTTAAGTCTTACACACATATAATAACCTATTCCAATAGTTATTTGAACTCACTCAACCACCTTATGTCTTCAAAGTCCAAATATGTAAGGTTATGAGTTATAAAACATGACTATGTTAATGGAATGATGGGTTATGAGAAGAATATTTAATTATTTAATTTAATAATGATAAATTGGTGTATTTATCACCTTTATATAAAATTTAAAGGATATTTTATCCTTTATCATAATCTTAAATCTTCTAACATGAATTTATATAGAATTCTAACTTCATGTTCCTTAGTTGTGTCGATAGGTTTAAGTAATAACATTGAGTTGTGAGCCTAATTAATGTATTTAAAATGTTCATAAAAATTATTAAATACTTTAATATCCTCTCCAAAATTCAAAATTTTTAAATATCTCACAATAAAACCTTTATTGTCTTTCCTCTGTGACTGTGCAAATAGGGTTCCTCTCAAGACTGTGTATGAAAATTTTATTTATCTATTATCTCTTTAATCGATTCCTAAGCATAAAAATGGATTATATTGAAAAATTATAAACTCATCAATATTTTTAATTTCTCGCTACAATTTATGCATCCATATAAAACTATCCATGGTATCCATTAACTAATTATTCTTGACTGCAACATAGAATTGCTCTAAATTGACTGTATTGCAAGTTGTACTTTTGATATCTGTCAAAATAGTTATTTAAACAAAAAATAATCATGAATCATTCAAAAATAATAATTATATTAATACCAATATCTTTATTTCAATAATTATTCTTTAAAATAAATCCTAATTCCATTCACAAGCCTATATACCACCTATGTGTATAATTTATCATTTACAGGTAGAGTTCCTTCATATCTTCTTCTCTTGGATCTATCTACCTATATAATTGGATAATATCATATAAAATCCTCCTAATATAAATCCATCTCTCTCACTTACATGAAACCAATTTTTATATTCTTAAATATGAAACAAATTACTTCTTTCATTCCAACTCCATGTTTGGAGGGCAGTTATAAATGCCCAATTCTTGCTTACATTTTATTCATTCATGTCTTGCACATTGAGAACACCCTACTAACATTTTTAGGACAAATTAAGACTACTTAAAAACATCATTATTAATTTCTATTTAACAAAAATACCTAAACCCTTCTAAATCATAAATACAAGATTTAAATTTCTAATTTAGTCATTTTAGCAGGAAATGCCAAAGAGCAATAAACACATAACAAAATGACTTTATAGGCTTCTTAAAAACATTAAATGAGGTATCTCATGACCCCTAACAACCTCTAAGACCAATTAATTCTCATGTATATCCATTCTTGTTCACTTTTTAGTCTTGTCTATTGATGATCATATATCATACTAGGGAAATTTGAGCTCTAGATCAAATGCATTTTTTCCATCTTATTTATTATTTATTTCTAATTCCTTTGATGATAGTTTGATATAATTTTGTTATTCCTCTCACCTATACTTCCTCTTCTCAACTACTTTTTGTATTATTTTTATCTTTCATTGATTTTTATTTTGACTAACTCCTCTTCTAATTTAAAAGAGTATAGAAACCTTCTTATCCCTTTGTCTTGTTCATCTTTTGACCATTATATCTCTAATTCATCCTAATTGTATTTTGTCTCTTTTTCATACTCTTCTTCAACCATCTGATTTCTAAACACATTTTCTATTTGTGCTTCAAGTCTCCTTCCTTTCATACTTACCTTAGTCTTTTTATGCACTCTTTGTTATCTTATCTTCTTGGGAATGTTTTCCTCCTTGTATTCATAATATAATGGATTTTTTTGTTCTATTATTCTTTCAATATCTTTAGTTACACCTTCTTTCACTGTTTCATCACTAGATGATGAGTTATGAATATGAGTCTTCATATGGAATTTTTGATCAAATTGAGACATCATTTTCCTCTTCAAATTAGGTAAAAATGTACTTAATTATTTTTGGAAACTTATTCCACTATACTCATTATGCATATGTTCAATATTAGTATTAACACTATCATTCAAATAACTCAACTTCATACCTTGTTCTTGTTTGTTCTCTTTCTCACCTTCTAGTGGTTTATCTAATTGTAGTCATTCAACTCTTGGAATATTAATCAGATAAATTATTAGCATATAAATACCCTATCTTTTCATTATCAATACAAACCTACTCCTTTTCTCTACTTGAATCACCTTTGGATTGGTATAGTCATCCTTCAAACATGCATTTTTCAAAAAACTACCCTCTTAACTATTTATTAATATTATTTACTCAATCATGAGATCTTTTACTTCCTTTTTTCTTGGATATTATTTCTCTTTTTTTATGAAACTCTTCATCCTCTTGTATGATCCTCCAATTCTTCCACTACCCTTATACTTTCTTTTGTGTCACATTAACTTACTTTATTTTGCCTTTATTAAACATAATCATGCCTCCTTTCTTCTATTGCTTACCTATAAAAACTTGCACCTAATATTCATTCATATCCTTCTCTTTACCTCTATCATATGGCCTATCTATAACACAAATCTATGTTGATTCCTATAAACCCCCATGTCTACATGCTCTCAATTTCTTGATTTCATATGCCTTCTACTTGTTTACTTTCCAAAAAACTTGTACTAACCTCAAATTCTCTTGGGAAGCCCAATGGTGACCTATATCATCCAAGGACAACAAAAACATGGTATTTACCTCTTATTCATTCTCCATCTCAGTTGCAACTTTGATTTCCTCTTAAATGTTTTCCTTATATTCAGCATATAGGTCCACTTCATAATCTCTATTTGGCTATAAACCTACATCATTAACCTATTGAATACTTATCATATCTTGTTTATGATATCTACTTGTATTTATAAGAACATAATTATCCTTATTGGTTTTCTTCCATGCTTTCTTCCTTCTTTAACTTCACCCTCATACTGAAAATCATTTGTTCATACCACCTATCAATCTATATTTTCATAAACATCTTATCCATCATGGTCTGATCATTTCCACCTACTTCAATGATTTATCCTTCACTCTCATCCTAATGGTCTTCACATGAGACCAAGTCATCACCTTTTTCTTCATTCATTAAATACTTCTATTTTTTTAATTTTTTGTTAGACCATATATCTTCTTCCCAGAACAAAGTATCACTTTATTTGACATTCTTCTTTATGTTATCTTGAAATGTTGTCTCTTTTATTAGTATGATAGCTTCATACTACCTCTAAATTAATTTTTAAGAGCTCACATATCTCCATATTATCATATTGCATATTATTTTCCCATGTCTTATTCTTTCCTTCATTATTCTCATTGATGGATTTTTCCATGGCTTGCTTGTGGTTTTTTATCTACATTAGGTGTTAAGGTTGACACTCTTTCATCCAACAACTCATATTTTATACCTGAATATATACACCCAAAATTACCATTAGAAATAAATATTTTAATCCTTCTAGCCCCATCAAGTGTTCTTTGCCTCATTACTTCACTTCTTTTTTCCCCTTGTCCGATCATTAGACAATCTTTATCTTCACAACCTACTTCATTCTGCATGAATCTCTTCATTTCTCTCTGTAATTATTTTCAAGTCAACATTTCATTCTCTTCATTATTTTTATTGGAAAATTTCTTTTGTTTCTCCATGAGTAGTCTTATATGACACTTTACCTTTATTATTAAGAACCAACCATATCACATGTATTCTTCTTGATGCATGTGCTCCACCATGATCACTATCCTCTCTAAGATTCACCCCAAATATTTTCTTATCTATTTCACCTCTTCTTCTATATCCATATCTTCTTTGTTGGTGTATTATTTCATAACATTAAATTTTTGGTACATTGTCTCAGCGATGCCCTACTTTTTATTTTCTTTTTATTCACTTTTGAGGCCTCATTTGGACCTTTTTTTTCTATAAAGTTTTACTACCTTCCCCCTATGACCTCACTTGGGTATCCTTCAGTCTCTTTTCCCTTCTTCTCTTGAATCTCACTTGGAGTCTCTATCTACTTTATCTTGTACTTGAGTTTCTAACAGTTCAATTCACCTTATTCAAACCCTAATGGCTTTAAGGTTTCCACCACAACTTCTATTTTTTTAATCTTCTATGATTGATATCTTCTCTAGGCTATTCTTTCCTAGTATTTAAGTCCTTCACCTTAGACTTAGGGGTTATAGATTCTTCTCTCAATAATTTTCTTCTTTATGTTGACCTCAATGCATCATACCTGTACCTCAATTCAACTTATAAATATTAGACATAACTTAAACTTTTTTCAACATATTAACAAATTATCAAATAAATGTACCCTTTTTTTGCTAGTAATCTTGTCTATTCTTCTTTGCCAATAGAATATTCTCAATCTGATACTAACTAATCTAGATATAACCATCAACCTCTTCTCTTTTTTATGTCCTCCTATTTGTATCTTAACCCAACTCTTATTCTTTACTTGCAAATTCTTGTCTTTGGTCATATAGACCATAGGTCTATCTACACCCCCATTTTTTCATAAACACAAGTATACATTATAAATTTAGGAACACATCACACAACATTTATATTATATTTTGGTTATAAAAAACTTATGTTTACTCACTTGGAAGCTCTATTCACTCACTAGTTCCTTATACACACTAATGGGTTGTGACAAAAGTAATCCTCCTTGTAGCCCTCCAAAGACCTAAACATTCAAGGATTGAATCATCCATAAAGTTTTACAATATAATAAAACCATTTTTATATACCATTTCTCATATTTTAACTTCTCATAAATTTTCAAGTCACGATTCACATTTTAATTACCTTTTTCCTCTCTTACTTCCTTCTAATTAGGTCTTTCTAGGCCTAATACACTCCCACAGTGATAAAACCCATATTAGGCCATATGGTACTAGTCTAAAAATCCTATAATATTATAGATAACACATAATAGATTCAAATTATAATTTTTTATTGAAATTTAAAGGGTGTAATCATTAGTTATTCCATTTTCTATTTCAAAACCTTAGGTTTTATCTTTTCAAGACTATGTAAGCCTAAGAGCTTAAAATAATGCAAATTTTGAGTTCTACATAACTAAAAAATTTAATAAATGTATTTTTAGGTCTGATAAAATTATCCTCACCCATTCCAATAGCTATTTGACGTTTAATGAATAACCATATGTCTTCAAAAGGCAAATATGTCAGGTTCTGAGTTATAAAACATGACTATGTTAATGGAATGATGGGTTAGGAGAAAAATATTTACTTATTTAATCTATTAATTATCTATTATGGTATGTATCACCTTAATATAATATTTATAATTGATTTTATCCTTTATCAAACTCTTAAGGCATCCAACATGAATT